>BQNB010002848.1:0-115673 GCA_026074375.1 Tanacetum coccineum
AAAATGATATTTATTATTTAGTTTGGATGACACTTGAACCCAACACTTTGAGATTAAGTACCACATTCCAGGAACCAACGTGCATTCATAAGTAACAAAATAATGTTTTCTCAACAATAAACAACAAAAAGGGTTCCTGGGACGGCCAGAAATACCAATTCTTGAGGTAAGATAACAACAAAAAGTAACGTAATTGTATCGACAACCATAAATCAACATTAGCATACACCTCTATACACAACTACCCTAGAGGAACCAACAATCTCCAAGAGTATCAACGGCTTCACTATCCTCACAATGTGTCGAAGCCTTTGAAATACTAAACGAGAAATTAAATAGAAAAAGAGGTAAATGAGATTAAACCTCTATTTACGGGACTGATGGCTCATATCAACGTTGTTTGTACTAAACCTTCACATGACACTTGTTACGTTACACATTCTGTCTCTTCGCCATCAAATTGATGGAACCATTCAGAGAACTTCAAGTAGCATTTCTATAATTTATGCAGCTAAAGTTCTGCAAAACAAGTAAACGCGTTTTTCGTTTTTGTTAGGGTGGGTCTTTTCGACTCCATTTGACTTATTAATGAATATGTGATGGGTATAAGTATAATGTACCTTGACTATTGTTGTATTTGTGATTGTGAGGCTGCTAAGATTCTATGAAACCGTTCTACATTAAGGCAAGATGATCTCCCATGCGAGACATTTACTCGTCTTCTTTTCTCACGGAAGAAGAAGTCTTCTGTATCAAGCACGTAGGAGATCTGCCATTATGTAACTGATTAGAAATCAGATAAATCGTCACGAGAATGTAATGTCAATATTCATGAATCATATCTAATGATTCTATTATTATACAGATTCTTCAAAATAGAGAAATACCATATATTGATTTATCAATTAGACTTTGATTACAAACCATATTATTGTCAAATTTTATCAATTAGTGAAATACCATTTATCAATTAAACATAGAATTACAAGAATGTAATGTCAAAAACGTATGTCACAAACAGGTAAACTACAGTCCACATTGTATTAATTATACTTAATTGACCAAATATATATTTAAGTGCATATCAAAGCAAAGATGATATACCTTTGACGAGCTGCATGTCATCTTATACTCTAAACCATTCAGCACATGCGCACCTTCCATGGCAAGTGATTGAACAGAAGATTCATCCGCCCCCAAGAATCGTCGTTTATTTCTACACATACGTTAGCATCAGAATATATTTCATTTTGAAATTAACTTTTAAAGACAGGTAACAGTCTACACACTTTTCAAGTTCAATGAAGAACAAAAATACCTTTGCATCATAATGCCAGATTGCTTTCTAGGAGTCACATCTGAAAGAAAATCTTTGTGAATATAATTCGCAAAACGAGGATCTACAGAAACTGGAACTACTTCAGGTTTTTCAATCCCATCATCCATTAGCTGGAAAGTTATACGGAAAGGACAGGAAGACTGCAAAGAAGCAACAGCAAATGTAGATAAGTATGCTGCTTCTTTTCCATAATCCATGAAGTAAAATAAGAGAAAACCTACACATTGAACTCTGAATATATTCTCATCATGAAGGATGACGTGCGCATTTTCATAGTATACAGAATCAATAAATTTCTCAGGATCTCGAGATCTTTCATATTCATATAGCTGCAGAAGTTTGTTATCCATTTCATCGGATACTATGTTCTGAAGCTGCATCCAAAAGAGTGTAAATAGAACATTTACTCGAAACAAACGAGGTTAGAGGTGGCAAGACGGGGAGGTTGGACAATGGGTTCAGGTTGAAACAAGGCACTCTTAGCATGGGTCAAAACAGGCCAAGTTTAAGTGTGCAAACTCACACACTTTATTGTCCATTAATCTTTTTTAATATAAAAAATCAACGATTAACTAAGATTACCAAAATGAATTTATTACAGCTGTGATGTTAAAATAATTTACTATAGTGTTGTGCATATTGGAAAAAGAACTTAGGCAACTTTCTACACATTTGACCCATTTTTTGTTTAGTTAACTTAATTTATTTGACCCATTTGTCAAAGAGCACAACCCAAATTGACTTAGTAAAAGAGTCGAAACTGCCACCTCTACAAATGATGAAAGCGAGTATGTTCAAGTGTAGGCATATATACATACTTGTTTAACGATCTTGAAAATCAACTTGTCCAATGTAAATAACACATATGACTGATTTCCAAGAATGTCCCGGCAATCATCTTCAAATTTTGAATTATCAGCAACACCGTCAAGCAAATTGTATAGAGAATTCATAAATCTGCAAAGTAAAGTAATATCGTCAGAAGCCAACATTCCAATTAATATTTTACATTAAGAACTAATGACAGTAAAGAAATTACATGTTGTAAAGATCAGAAGGGCTGGAATCTTTAGCAGTTCTCCGTCTTGCTTCAGCAGATAGCGAAAAGAGTTTAGCAGATAATAGTCTGTCATATAACACCTAGAAAAACACAGAAGTCACGATCACGTAAAAACAAAGATAAAGTAAGTGATCTATATTTTGAATTCCTTTAGCCCATTCTTTATTAATATGATCTAGGAAGTTGTATCATTAAAAGTACTCCGGGCGACATCTGTTTCTGTTTAGCTAATATTTTATGACCCATTTAAGACCAAATACAACCCAAATCAGAGCTCATTCATAAGTACAAAAGATACCCTTGCTTGCCACCTCTATCTATCGCTTTCTTTTCATCAACAACTACAAAAGATAAAGAGAGACTGCATTCTTACTTGATGAAGCCTAAAGAGTGTATAATAGGCATCATTCCCATAAAACACACGGGCATCTTTGTTTGCACGACCACATGATGACAATGAAGCTACACATTTTGCCAATGGTTTTGCTGTCCTTGCATAACGCATACCATCTCCAGAAACATGTGTTGCATCCGCTGCGTCTCCTTCACTTTCTGCTTTACCATCTCCATCGTCATCACGGTCTCTATCTTCCTCTTCATTCTCTTCTCCAGAGACATCATCACCACCACCAGAGTCACTCCCTGAGACATCATCATTATCATCATCATGGACTCTGTTCTCACTGTCCTCGTCATCACCATCTGCCTCAATCTCCTCTCCAATATTTGACTCATCAAAATCACCATTTGGTGACAACTCACCCTCTTCTTTCTCGGATTTTGAGGGATTGGAAGAACTTCCGTTAGCGTGCTGCAGATAAAATTGATTATATAAGATAAAACATTATTGAGCCGAAAAAAAAGGGAAAATCAATGCAGTGTAGTATAAAATTTTTACCTGTGAAACAGGATTGTCAATAATTGATTTGGATTCATGACCATTCGTGCTAACACTACTTGGTCTAGAAGGAGTCGTGTCACGCCCCTTAGAACCATTCTCTAGTAGCAATCTATTTTCCTTGGCAGTATCTCCATTGACTAGATTGTTCTTTTGAGAATTCCCAACGGGCGAATTACATTCATCTCCATTGCGAGCGGCATTTGAATGGTCAGAATTCATAGTACTGCCATCAGAATCTCCAACACGTGTACCAATGTTTTTGGTAGATCCAACATCTTCAACTTTACCAGAATTAGAAGGCTGGGAAGGTACACCGAGCATGGGTTCCAAGAAGGTCGTCCAAAGATTCAAAATTTTGTTCAGTTGTTCCTTGCTTGTGCAAATTTCTTCACATGAATACTTTATTAGTTTAAATGCATCTTCATGGATGTCATTATCCGTAAATTCAAACTCAAGATTTGGCATTATATAGTGTCTGCTTCCAGAGGCAATACTATGGAGGAGATCTTCATCTTTCTGACTACTTTCCTTTATTTCTTTAATCTCGGACACCAACGCTGTTTAGTTAGAGAACCGATTAGTATTTGAAATTTTAGATAGACTGAGCATCTAATTAGATCAGCGACACTATAGAAGACCAATCGACTTACATTTCGTGCTCAAGGTTTTTGAATCTTGTTGCTTGAAATAGAAGCTGCGGTGGTCAAGTGACTTGTAATGATTCTTGGCATAAACATCAGCCCAAACCTTGTTGAAGTCTGATTTACACTTTGTCCACTCTTCTTGCTTTTGTTTGAGGCGAGTAAGCATAACTGGCAATGCAACTGATGGGTTTCTACGAAGTGTTTCAGTGACATCAAGACCATGATCACCATACAACCTCTCCATGCACCGCAAATGCAAAGCTACAGGTAGTCATACAGATAATTGAGGTCCAAAGCATATTCGAGGTTGCAATCAACGATGATCTACTTTTGATGGAGACAGCCTTCCTAAATTGTTTATTCCTAAAGATTCAGACAATTTGCAAACCCAGCCCGACCTGCCCTATTTTGAGCGATTCTAGACAAATTTTACTTCAACCTAACCTTATTGTACTATATACTAATCCTCGTGAAACAGTAGCATACAGTAGTGCCACAGTAACGGGCTAAAATTTTGGCCCAAAAGTAGCCCAAAATCTGCCTCAAATCTGGCCCAAAATAAAAAAAAAATTAAAACGGACCCTCAACTTTTAACTATTTACGACTTAGTAAAAAAAACCTATAAAAGTTAAAAAAAAAAATTCTAAAACGGAACCTCGACTTTTAAATATTTACGACTAAGTAAAAAAAAATCTAAAATTAAAAAATTGTAAAAAAAACCGCTTTACCAACACGTTGCATAACAACGCAGCCCCCGCCGCAACGCGCGGGGTAAATTCCACCTCGTTTCAACCCATTACCCAACCCGCTCATTTAGAGCAAATCACTGTCGATGGAAGTGCTAGGAATTCGGTGAATTGAAAGTAGAATTATTTGTTAAGGAGCAAAATTAGCTCGTCAAACTTATTAGAATCATTTACTATTTTTTCTTCTTTTTCGTTTAAATAATAGACCGGTGTCGGTCCAATATTAATTTCTTAAAATTCATTGTGCGAGTGGGTGAGCCAGTGACATTTAATTTAGAATAACATTTGTATAAGTTTGAAATAAAAAGATGAGAAAGAAAAAAGATATAAGCTTAAATTCCAATTATTCTGTCTCGAATTAATTGTTCATTTTTTTGGATGTCATAATCTAATTATATACCATAGGGAAGTTTAATCAAGTTACAATGTTACTTTTGCTTGAAATTATTATGGGAAAATTGCATAAAAGTGTACTAAACTTATACTCAATTTTAATTTGATGTACTAATTTTTTTTTCTCAATTTAATGTACCCAACTTTTTTTTTGTTGCAAATGAAGACAATTAGGAGGTTATCAGGTCACCATCAAGTTACCTTCTTCTCTAACATGATTTTCCAGCTGGCGACCTCCACCACTATCGCCTTCGGCAAGCCACAACCACCACCATTTTTGACCGATTTCGACCGTATTCGATCGATTTCGACCGATTTCGAACTCTTTCGACCGATTTCGATATATTTTGACCGTTTTCGACCGATTTCGTTCGTTTTCGACCGATTTCGTCCATTTTCGACATATTTCGACCGATTTCCACCGTTTTCGACCGATTTGGACCGTTTTTGAACGTTTTCGACCGTTTTCGCACGAATTCAACCGATTTCGACAGATTTCGACCCATTTCGTCCGTTTTCGACCGATTTCGTCTGTTTTCGACAAATTTCGACCGATTTCGACCGTTTTTGAACGTTTTCGACCGATTATGACCATTTTCAAATGTTTTCGACCGATTTCCATCGTTTTTGATCGTTTTCGAACCTTTACGTCCGTTTTTGATTGTTTCAACCGTTTTGGAACCTTCTCAACCGATTTCATCCGTTTTCGTGCGTTTTTGACAGTTTTCATTCGTTTTTCTACGTTGTCAAGCTTGTTTGAACGTTTTGAACATTTTCGTCCATTTTTAAATATTGTGAAATGTTTTTGTACGTTTTCGTCCATTTTTGTACGATTTGTTCGTTTACGTCATTCTCCATTTTTCTTTATTTTCCTACGTTGCGTTCGTTTTCATACATTTTGTACGATTTTATACGTCTTCATACGCTTTTTACATTCTTATAAAAAGTACTGAAATGTATAAAAACGGATAAAACTTTTGAAAACGTTCAAAAACATATTTAAGCGTAGAAAAATGTACAAAACGAACGAAAATGGACGAAAACTTAGAAAATCGTAAGAAAACGTACAAAAAGGTAAGAAATTGTAAGAAAATGGACAAAAATCGGTCGAAGACGTACGAAAACGGTCAAAATACGTAAAAAACGGTCAAAAACAGTCGAATAAGGTCGAAATCGGTCAAAAACGGTCAAAATCGATGGAAATCAGTGGAAAACGGTCAAATCAGTCGAAATCGGTAAAAATCGGTCGAAAACGGTCGAAATCGGACGAAAACGGTGGAAATCGGTCGAAATCGGTTGAAAACGGTGGAAATCGGTCGAAAACGAACGAAAATAGTCAAAATCGATCGAAAACGGTCAAAAACTGTCGAAATCGGTCAAAAACGGCCGAAATCGGTCGAAAACGGACGAAATCGGTCAAAAACGGATGAAATCGATCGAAATCGCTTTGGGTGGCGCCGGTAGTGATCGATTTAGAGGTGCTGGTGGTGGGTCGTCTGGATGCTAGGTTGCCGGAAAATCATGTTGGAGAAAAGGCAACTTGATGGTGACCTGATAACCTCTTAATTGTCTTCATTTGCAATCAAAAAAAAGTTGGGTACATTAAATTGAGAAAAAAAAAGTTGATTACATTAATTGAAATTGAGTATAAGTTTAGTACACTTTTATGCAATTGAGTATAAATTGAAAAAAGTTGAGTACATAAAAAAAAAGTTGAGTACATTAAATTACAAACTTCAAATTAGACATTAATAAATAAGTTAAGCGTAAAACTGTCATTCTGCTAAAAGTAAAAAAAATAACGCAGTAATAATTATGTTTCTTTTCAACTGTGTTTTTTGTCGAGAGAAAATTATTTGAGACGGAAAGAGTATAATAATAGGGTAAAAGCCATAAAATATCAACCTAGTTTTAAAATTGTATCGAATTGATACACTTACTTATTTATTAGGGTTTAAGACATTAAATAGTGAGAAAGTAGGTGCCTATTTAATGGCTTAAACCCTATTTATTAACAAATAACTCATCAGTTTTAAAGATTTTGCAAAACTAATTTCCACGTGAAAATTATAATGTTTCGCCACTGCCACGTAAAATAGCAGTTTTGTTAACCGGATTTTAGTCCCAAATTTTTACCCTTCTTCGAAACTCAACCTCATGCTTGGAACACACACTTTAAAATCTACCACCACCATCATCTCTCTTTCTCAAAATGCCAGAAAACACGTATACACGTATCAAAAACTACATAGAATCATATGGTGGTCTTCATTTTGTAAGAAGATGAATTGGGTTGAAGATGAAGATGTGTATTTACTTTTATCAATCCACGATCAGATAATCATTCAAGTAATCTATACATCTTGTATCTTCTTCTATAAAACACAGTTTTTAGCTGCCATCTAATAAATATTTTCTAAATATAACTCATTACGTATGGTTGACACATGGCATCTATGACTGTCAACTTAAAACCTCTTTTGAAATCGTCACTTAAAACCCGACTTTATGAAGTTTAACACTGTGTTATAGATGGAACGCTATTTTTTAATAAAAAAATGATTCACATGATAATTAATGACGCGTTTTAAAAAGAAAGTAATAACCGTCTCTCGATTCTATAGTCTTAATCGACTGCTTCAAAATCTTATTTACAATTATCTCAATCGACATAACACGGTATTTTTTTCTAGACGACATAGTTTTTTAAAGTCCCGAACGTAAGTGATCTTTATTTATTATGTGTATGGATTCCAGAATGGAACAATTTTTTGAAACTTCTGTTTTAGAGGTTTATTAGTGTATTTTGTATTGCGTAAAGTCTTTGCTTTGTGAATAACATGAATTTTCATCGAGGATAAATAGTCTTCAAGTTGTTCGCTAAATTGCTGGAACACTTACAATTATAGCATTGAATAGTTCCTTATAATACGAAATTATTTTAAAGTTAAGTACATTTTTGGTCCTTGTGGTTTGCGCAGATTTCACTTTTGGTCCAAAATTCAAAAAAGTTTTGCTTTTGGTCCGAATTTCAAGTTTCGTTTCACTTTTGGTCCAATTTCACGTTGATTGTTAGTTTGACCAGTTAAATGCTATAAAATGACTAAAATGCCCTCATCTTGTTGTAGTTAAAATACTAAAATACCCCCTCTCTCTCATTTTATCTTTTTCAATAATAATAATAATAATAATAATAATAATATTAATTTTTTTAATATCAAAACATTTATTAAATCTTTTCACCACACAAAAAGCCAACAACAGTAGCTCTCTGTTTTTTTTCCTTAATGTCTCATACCAAAATCACTAGCAACAATTAAAACAAGAAAAAAAACTAGATCCTCGTGTTCCTTTAACCCATGAATAAGAACAATATGTATATCCCAAAATTAGATCCTCATGTTATTCTATTTGATTACAGACTAACACATACATAAATTCACACACAAATTCAATCAACGAAAAAATCAAATACAAGCAGATACATCTTCTTGAAGAAAAAACTAGAACCAATATCAAAACCAAGATTCAAACCCACTGGTTGTGACGTGGTGTAGTGATGGAAAAGAGATGGGTGGGTTGAGTTCGGCAGCGGGACAACACCACTAGCACGACATCACCACCACGAAACCCTCGTCGCGACCACCATTGTCGGCAAATTCCAGATCCGGCGCCACCACCATACGACCACCACAAAACTCCCATCGCCACCACTACCACCATACATCTACCGCAATGTCCTCCCACCACATCCACCATCCCAACCGCCTCTCACTCCCACCACGCACACTCACCCAAACACACACCTTCACCCCAATCCCAATCACCCCCTCCCGTCACTACCCACCTTTCACCCCAACTCCGACCCCATCCAAACACCGTCACCAAACACTCTCCACCCCAAAAACCAAATCCAAACACCCCTCTTTACAAACCTAACCAAAAACACAACACTAAAACAAAATAATACATGTGCACGCCTCCACGAAATAACCACAACCAAAACACCATCAGTACCACCACCACTATCATAAAACGACTATCATGAAACCATCACCACCACCAGATCCGACCAGATCTGGTCCAGATTCGACCAAACCCCCGTCTGTTATGGTTGATGTTGTGTTTGGTTGTGGTGTTTAGGGTTGAGAGATGAAGGTAGGGTGAAGGAGTATTTGGTGTAGAGGGATGAGGTGGTAGTTGTCGAGAGGTGGCGGTGGGTGGTTGTGGTGCGACAGAGGAGAGAGGTGGCGGTGGGTGGTTGGTGTGTCAGTGAAGGGATTTTTACTAGTGAAGAGATATATAATGAAAAGATATATAATGAAGGGATTTTTTTGGGTGTTGGTGAAGAGATATATAATGAAAAGACGAAAATACCCTCATAATTAACGGTCAAACCAGTCAAACTGACGGGGTTAACAGAATTGGACCAAAAGTGGAACGAAACTAGGTGTTTTGGACCAAAACCAAAACTTTTTTGAATTTTGGACCAAAAGTGAAAACGCACCAAACCACAAGGACCAAAAATGTACTTAACTCATTATTTTATTTTTAATTATGCAAGAAGCTTTGAAGCAATATGCATTAGCTTTTCTGAACTCTTTCTTTAATGATTTACATATTAGTCGATATATTCGATTGGCTTCCTTCCAAAATTAGTTGATATATTTTTGGATGCATAGTAAATCATGAGCTAGATGATTTGTCATCATAGTTATCTTGATTTGTTATCATAGTTATCTTGGGCTCAAGCCCATCCCCTTTGTAATCTATATATACTTTGTATTTTGTGAGAAATATATCAAGGAAATCACCTCTAATATGGTAATCAGAGCCATTATTTTTTCTACGTAATATCCCTCTAAATCTCGTCCTAAAATTTCCCTCTACCTTACGTTTCTTTTCATCTGATCTAAAAAAAACCCTTATTTAGTTCACCTCAAAAAGTATTGCAGCAGTTTTTGACCTTTATTTTGGTTTTATATCAATTGTTTTAAATGCTTGTTTAAGGAATCAAGTGAAATTATACTATATATTTAAAGAGTAAGATTGTTGCCCCGAGGTGTGTATTAAATGCTACTCGGGTCACCTGCCGGAATTAAGTGCTACCCGCTGGAAAACCCGGGTTGACCCGCCGGAAAACACCCGACATTTAATTCCCGACCCAGATGTGTGTTTATCCCATTTGCTAAACACGTGGAGGGTACGTGTCCTGGACGCCACCCATCATCTGACCTAAAAAAACACACACCACCCATCCTTCTTCCACACTTTCCAGAATCCTCACCATCTTTCTTTCTTATATCTCTCGATCTCTCTCTAAACATGAGATCAAAAGCACTCTTCGATGCCGTCGACCTCTTCGTTGCCGCCGTTCATGGTGTGTGGCGTTGGTGGTCGGTTGGCGACGTTGACGACTTTAGATGGGTGGTTTCTTTTGTGAGTGTTTTGATTTGCTGAGGATTTGCATGGGTCAGTTTAAGTGGGTGATGTTGTTGGTGTTTAATGTGTGATATTTGATTTGTGTGATATTTGCTGGGGATTTGTTTCTTTTCGGATCCACCATTTGTTTGGGTATGTTGGTATGCAAATTTATTGTTCAGCGTAAATTCATTTGTTTATAAGTTTTGGATTCGTTTACTATAAGAATTTAATTGGATGGTTTCTAAGGCCTTATGTTAATCCTATGATATGCATAGGTCTATAGAAATTGGATCTTCGTTTATCTAG
This sequence comes from Tanacetum coccineum, assembly GCA_026074375.1. Classification (NCBI taxonomy): domain Eukaryota; kingdom Viridiplantae; phylum Streptophyta; class Magnoliopsida; order Asterales; family Asteraceae; genus Tanacetum; species Tanacetum coccineum. The sequence goes on from BQNB010002848.1 coordinate 10,814, forward strand.
ATGATAATTGAAATAGATGTTGCTAAATAATTCTGTTTATTGGCTTTTAAGCTTTTCTTGATTGTTCGACATTGAAAAAGTAACAAAGTGGTATGCCTTTTAGTAAATTATGATAATAATTAGTGGCTATTTTAGCTGTTTTTTTAAGAGACTGAAATTCAGCTATGTAAAATGAATCAAGATAGAGGTGTTTAGAAAGCTTTGGAACAAAAAATCTGTTCCAGTGGTTCGGGTTCGATATTTATCACACCCTATTGAGAAAAAGACACTCTACTGATGTTTGTTTTGTGTGTTATGGGTTGCTGTGAAAGACCAGCAGTAGCCATAGCGATGCCGGGTGTTTGAACGACACTCAAATAACCCTTTACAACCCTTACAGGTTATGAGCCCTATGCATTAAAATCTCTTTACAATTATGTCGTTAAACATATCCTCTTATGTGAGACATTTTTAATAAACATTGATATTTAAAATCGCTTGCACACCCAATCATTTTCCAAGGAGTAGTACACAAAATTTGACAAGCCTTTAGTAGTGCGTAGCGCTGATCCCCGGTGCTAGCACCGGATAGACCCCCAGAAATAAACTCGAGTCTTAAAAGCAATGTGTCCACCACCGATGAACACGAGTTTAAGATATGTAGCCATAGGTTGCAGCCATGACCGCACAGTAAGAGATTGGCTGCGACGTAACTTGGCTTGGGCAACGCAACCCGTATCTTGGCGGGGCAGCATGAGAACGTGTTTGTGCAGCCAGTAGAGATCGAAGTCCAAATTTATTATAACCCAGTTCTTGTCGCATTTGTGCGACACGGTTTGAGTTTAAACATGTATTGATTTGGCCCTTACGATTGTTTGAGAAAATACACAATATATAAGAAATGATGGTTTGGTGCTTGCTTACATGCTTCGGTCTTCGCTCGCATATGTTTTGAGCTCTGAGAAAATAAAAACTAGCTATCGCGGGTATGCTCATGCCATTTTTAAGCAGTTTTGGGTTTTGTCTTGCACCTGTTTTGTGCTCATGTTTGACCATTGCAAAAATAAAAATTGAAATGTCCAATTATAACTTTTAGTTATGCCTGCTTATCCATGGCGATGTGACAAATGAGCAAGAAAGATTGACAGAACCGTGTGTTGAAATCTGTTTTAAAGATACAGAAGAGGTATCTATGTTTTTTGGAGTGTTTGGTTCCACAATGAAATCTTTTGCTGATGTTTTTGCTTCAACCAATCCTATCCATGATCAGATATGATTAAATGTGTCTGTGTCAGTATTTGGAACCATTCTGAGCTATGGATGTTTTTTGTGAAGGAGTTTTAGCACGAAAAACGTGGTATGTTGTTTCTACATTAGGGGGCAGATGCAATGAACATCTACTACTAATAACGCGTTGTTTCATGGGTGTAGCAAGGGCGGGTGTGGCGAGAGGCAGCTAAACGTCATACAATTGGCAGCAGCCGACTCGGTTTCCCTGAATACATCTAGTTTTCCTTAGTCTGAGCCTTGCTTAAGTCTATAAAAAATCGTATTAGTGTTCTTTGCATTTAAGAGTTGACAGGACAAGGGCAACAGCACGACAATCAGTTTAAAGCACCATGTAATTGAGCTATATGAAAAAGACTTTTAACGTCTCTCAAATCTATAGTAACGATTATGTTGTATCTTATAGCCTGCTTATTAGATTATTTTGTCGCTGGTGATTGGATCAGCTTTAATTTCAGGCCTTAAAGGACCTATTTGAATTTAAAAAAGCTCATAGGCACATTTTTTTCTGGCTTACTAGCTTATGGCTTATTTAAGTCCCTAAGCTCAGCGCGTCAGCCTAATAAATTCATAGGCCGAGAAAAGGCCTATGTGGTTTTTGAAATTCAAATAAGCCCGATGATATGTGTGAAAACACATATCCATTTTATATAAAAAATGACTCATAAAAGAACACAATAGTGCTTAAAATGCTAGACTATTGCTTGTTTGGTCTTTATGAGATGTGTAAGTACGGATATTGTCAAAATCTCAAGAAAACGGTAAAACCTGGCAAAACTCGAACACCGGAACCGGAACGATTCACACAAAGAGCCAGGAGAATGCTAACAATAGTCAACTCAAGTCAACCTTCAGTCAAACAAGGTCAACACTAAAAGATAAAAACTCCAAATATTCCCAAACCAGTCCCTCATAGTTCACACACCAAATTTCACAAAAAAGATCCTTAAATCCGGATAACGTGGGTTAACTTCTATTAATAGAAGTTAACACTCGTTAACTTTTTTTTATATAACAAATCCAACAACAAAGTCCAAGCCCAATTCCAAAAACCCGGCCCAAGTCCTTTTATAAGTCAAAGGTTAAACCCGGGTAAATAAAAAGTCAAATTTCCCTTCCCTTTTATAAAAGTAACGCGCGAAAAATAGTTTTTACTGTTCACTTTCTTCTTCGCGTTTAACCCGCGTGAAAACAAAGGGCAAATCACAATTGACCATGTAGCAAGCTATTTTAAGGGTCCAAGTATACATGGCAGGGTTTATACGTCATCCAAGGCTCTCATTGGCTTAAACCCACACGAGCAAAGACATATGGATTAAGAGGAAGCACACTAAGATGCAAGATTTTACACCAATTGTACTCACAAAAGAAGCACAATCCTGTCACAATCACGGATTGCCACGCTGGCAATCCGTGTGAGCTAAGATGTGATTCTAACGCCAGATTAAGTTTCCAATATTGTTAATGCATTGCAGGACAAGATTGATAGGAGAGCGGTTAGTAACTGAATTTGGACCTAGAAGCTTCAGAAGGATGCTATAAATACAAGCCATTCCTCACACACATGAGATATCTTTTCCTGTATTTTTTTAGCTAAATTAGTTTACTTAGTTTTTAGTTAAAATGTAATTTTTCTTTTAAATCTCTTGTAATCTGTTTTTCTTAAGCATTGTAATCAATTTCAAGTATTAATAAAATCAGTAGTAAAAGTGTTTTAACAGATTAGATTTCATAATTTAGTGAGTTAAGGTTGGTTTTATTTAGTTTTGCACCAGGGGAGATTTTCTCTTTTAAGCTAGTTAGAAAATTTTGATCCAAGCTTCTTTGAGCCTGGATATTGTTTGCTAAGTGTTCATTTACATTCATTGGGAGTGTCAAATGCAGGTTTGACCATTAAGGTCAATTGCATTTGGGTTTTACCTAATTGTCAAGTGCATCAGATAAGGATTTACTGCAATTCCTTATTGCAGTCCCTTTAGATCACATTTTAAATAGCTTAAGTAGGATTTATAAGCTAAAAATTCAGTAGGATTGCAGCTTACATACTAGTCAAGATAGATTAAAGCTTGTTTTTCAAATTCTAGCTTATTCTCTAGGTTAATTTAGCATTCAAAGTTCACTAAAATTTCTAAAAAAAAATAAAACAAAAAAAAACAGAGTAAAGTGGATCTTAATCTTCTATGTATTAAGTTTTTGAGCTTATATGATCTGTTTTGATGATTTAGAGTCATGCTTATAAGTTAGTTTTGATAAGATTTCCAAAAGCTTAGCTTTTTTGTAAGTAGCTTAATGTGCATTCTAGCTTAAATAAAATGATATTTTGAGCATTGAGAAGAAAGTTCCTGAGTTTGCTCCTTTAGGATCTTTAATTTCATAACTTTCATGTTTTCAGTTTAAGTAGCTTATCAAAATTAGCTTTCTAGTCATCCCATAATGTTTTATCTAAATTTAGCTTTTGGTTTTAAAATTAGTGCTTATTTAAGGGTTGTGTGCTTATTTTAGTAAAATTCAATTTTAAGCTTTCAAAAGCTTACTTTCTGTAACAGCCTATTTCACAAGCTCTTTTTAATAAGCTCTTGTTGCTTTAAGCTCTTTTGAAAAGCATTTTCTAGTAGAATTTAGCCAATCTATTTTTTAGGAAAATCAAGTTTTCACACTATCATAGGGTGCTTTTTGCTAGCTATTTTTCTAAGCACAAAATGCCTTAAGGGACTATTTTGGTCATAGTTAGGAAGCTTAAGTGCTAAGCTTTCTTAAATTTAAGCTTTTTACTTCTTGTTTTTTTTGCTTAATTTTAGTTTAAATTTGCTTATTAGGATTAGTTATAAGTAGTTTATAGCTTATCTTTGTCTGTTTTTAGCTTAATAAGCTTAAAAAACCTTTTTAGAGTAAGTTGCCACCTTTTTAGCTTATATTTGTGCTTATTTTTAGTCATCATAAAAAGTGTCTTCAAAAAAGTTACTTTTAATTGTGAGCATAATTACAACTTTGCTTATTTTTAAAGTTTTTCAAAAAAAAGGGCAAAGTATGGAAGAACGGGGTGAGCAAGACTCGAACCCCCGGACCTCAACACCCTCAACCTTTTTATAAAACACCACACACCCTACCACAAAAGCGCCATTGTTCTTTTTCGTATAGCACTTGCAACATTTATTCTATTAAACACTTTAAGATCCTTATAAAGCTTTAATAAGTCTGTATTCAATCTTATTTCGTTGCTTATTTGAATAAGTTTGTGTTTTAATAAGCTTATTTTTCCTAGGTTTTGTAATAGTATACAGCTATTTTCTGTAATTTTTTCTAGAATTTTGTATAGTGTATCGTTTAATTGTTTTTAAACATTTATTTCCATTTAAAACTTTAAAAAATCATAACAAAGAGAAAATAATCAAAAAATATATAAATCTTTTTTAGATAAATTTTATTGTTATCATAAAGATTCCATAGTAAAATTAGGTTTGCTTTCGTAGGTGTCTAATTTTGCAAATTGCATTCATTTTTTAAAGAACAGGATTCGTTCCCGATCTCGTTTTTTGTGATTTAACACTCATTTCAACTCCGTTTTTGTTCTAGTTTTCTTTAAATTTACTTTTTAGTCAAATAGAGTCCATTTAAAAAGAAAAATTTTAGTTAGGTTTATTTTTAAAAATTTAGGGTTTTTGACCTATCCGTTATAGCGGGTTACCGATTGGAGCGTTTTTTAAGTTTAAAATTAGATTCCCCGTTTATTTGTCATTCATTCTAAGTTGTTTAGAAGCTTGTTATTTTTATATTTTTTAAAAAGTAATAATCGAAATCAAGATTCTTTTCTCCCCGGTGTTTGGATCAGCTTATTTTCAGGCCTTATGGACCTATTTGAATTTAAAAAAGCTCATAGGCACATTTTTTCTGGCTTACGAGCTTATGGCTTATTTAAGTCCCTAAGCTCAGCGCATCGGCCTAATAAATTCATAGGCCAAGAAAGGGTCTATGTGGTTTTTGAAATTCAAATAAGCCTGACAGCCTACAAAATAAGCCGATCCAAACGCAAACTTAGTTCCTTATTTAAATGCACGGTTCATATTACTGATTTGTGTCGCGTGATTGCATCTAATGTAAAATAAAATCACCCAACAAGTACTTTTAATGATGTTTTTTTTCTTCACTGATGTCTGCTCATTTCTGTTTTTAACAGAGACACAATTCCGCCTGCTAATGATCTCAAGGTCAGTAATATTCTTCGGGAGTGTTTCAACTTTTTATATCTACTTTTTTAAATACATAACATCTTATAGTGAAAATCCAGTTTAAGAAATGTTAATTAAATTAGCCAAGTTCTCAATATTGTCGTTATAACAGTTTGCTAGAAAACTGAACCATAGTCATGATGGTTTATGATTTCTAGCTAAGGTGACTTATGTTATCTGCAACATTTAGATAAGAACAAGCGTATGCTATGTGCAATTTAGAAATGTATTTTCACTATGATCATGTATATTCGGGTTTTCATTCTCTGTTTAAATGTCCAAATAATATGAGATACGTTAAGTGGTGAAACCTAGATAGTACACATATAAGAAGGAAGTTTGTTTGAATAATAAATACAGACTAATGGTTTTAATTGTTGACAAGAACATCTTTTAGAACTTCATTTAAATAACAAAGCATTTATAATAAATGTACATTGGATGGTAAGACTATCGAGTTGAGCAATTTCTATTTAGCAAAAGGTAATAAGTTTTACCTACTCTTTTTTACAGCATGTATGTGTAGTTTTGTACATATTTTAAATATCTTTTTATAGCACTTAACTACTGTTTCTACAGCTTTTAACTGCTGTTTTGTGCAACTTTTAAGCTACTGTTGTGTGTGACTTTTTTACCTGAGGTACGTCATCGGGTTATGAAATGGGTCTAATGGGTTAAACAAGTATATATTCTCACAAAGTGTATTTTTGAGAGTTAATTCGTTAGAACCGATGAACTTAAAATTTCATTAATATGTTCAAGTAGAAAAAAAGGTTATTATGTGCACCTAATGGCGTCAGACTTCTTTACAACCATTTAAATCTCTTTATGCAAAACAATATTATTATCTATGTATTGATTTCTGTTATCATATTTGAACCCGAAGATTCATCAACAATTTCTTCTTTTTGACCATACTGAAAAGTATTTTCGTTATCTATCAATTACATTGAAACAATTTATGCCTAGCGAAGTGCTCGTTTACTTTGCTTATGCAGCCAAACAAAGTGCTGATTTACTTTGAAATAATAAAGTTTTTAGGAAGATGTATTCATGTATTTACTTTGCTTATGCAGCCTAACGAAGTGCCCATTTAGAAAATTTCCTGAAGAGGATGACTTTCACTAAGCTGCTACCGAGCCTGCCTTAACGCGGTTGCTACATGTGTGGGATTAATCAGAGGTGAAACTTAAGGTAAATAAGGCAGTTTTGTGTACTTTTGGTATCTCGGTTCATACCAATGTTGATTACGAAGAAGATCAAATACCTAAACATAATCAAAAGCATATTGGTTTTTAGAGATGTTAAAACTTTAGTTATAAATATTAGTATCATTAGTTCCCAGGCTACTGAATAAATGTTATAGGTGATTGATTGTAGTTTTATACACGCGTAAAATATATAAAATATAATACTTTAAAAGAGAAATTAAGAAAATTACCAAGTTACCCTTGATAAAATTCACTCTCAAAAATATATATAATATAATATAAAATACGTATGTTTAACCGGGCAAGTATGATCACCCGGGTCGTTTCCCCAATGACTAGTGAAATTGAAACCACGTTTTAAGTTCGGATCCTGATTTGAATGAAGCAAAGGTATTTTGGATAAGCTATTACTATTTAATTAAAAAGCAACAAATAAATGACAAATAAGCAAGTAACAAATTTCAAATTCCTAAAAATGTAAACCAAAATTTTCCTAGATAAAGAAATATTGCCGAAAACTATTATAGTCATTTTACTCTCTTGCTTTTGATTTTTTTCTTTGATTGGTTTGCATAAATAGAATGGAAGAAGCTCACCTGTGTTCAATTTTGACAAAAATAACAACACAATTTACTCACTTATTATCTTTAACATTTTTGCAGGAAAATTGCGTCCATTTACATCTCTAATGGTAACCAAAACATTGGAAAAGATTGCATCATACTTATTTAAGATGATGTTAGTATATGTAAATACAACTTTGGTTATTTTTCAAATAGTTATGTGCACTTGGCTGACATTTTGACGCTTTGCTATGTACATGAACTTAACTAACTCATTCTACATATTTTATTTTAGTTTTGTCAAGCGAAACACAAGCGAGATTCCTCTTAACTCAACGCAGTTTAGCCCCGCGCTCCGCAGCGAAGCGCGGGCTAAAAACCTTGTTGTAACTATCTATGAAGGGAATTTATGTGTGTACCTACCTAAGATATATATGTCATACCATTTATCGCAGCCTTGCCAAGAAAATCAATATTATGCGTCTGGCCCTCCACTATATTATTGATAAAATTGTCTATTATACTTATCCGGACAACAATATGCTAAAGAAAGTACAAAGGCATTACATAGAGGATCAAATAGAAATATTTTATACTACATTGTCTTAAAATAAGTGTAGAGTTTGACTTTTCAGCGTCAAACCGATTTAACTTTAAAATTAATTATTTTTGTGTGTGTTATATAATAGTTGATGCAAAATATATGAATGGTTTGAGTTTTTTAAATGTATTTTCATTGGTATAATTTTCATCAAGTAATTACATAAGACACAAAAATATATTTAAAGTCAAAGTTGTCAAAGAAAGACTTCAAAAAGTCTAACTAGATATTCATATTGGGACGGATTGAGTATAATAAAAGAATTACATCATTTCAAAGTTTTCTTGACAAAACAATCTTATTGAAAAATTTGGACCAATATTATTTCTTAATTTTGCCGTGTGGAAAAATTACACTATGTAATTACTCAATAAAAAATAAAAATTGATTTGATGTTAGTCAAAGATTGATAAATTTCGTGTACAAAAAAAATCCACAACATAAATATATGTGTAAAAAATCAAAATGTTCAAACTAATAAAAAGCAACTGTTAATTAGGTAACTTATGGCTTAGAATGTAAATTAAAAAAAAGACCACATTTTTTTTATCCACCCAATCATAATTAAGAGGCTGTTTCTTTTATGGTAGAATTGCGTATACCCACTAAAACTTGAATATTTGCATATATACTCAAAACACAAGTTTTCAATGCATGATGTACAATGCAAGTTAAGCATGTTTTTGGTACATATGCAAATATGCAAGTTTTAATGAAGATATATGCAATTGCCTCTTGTTTTATTGATAGGTTTGAAATACGATTTAGATTTGAAAAAGGTGTGATAAAAAATTAAGGAAAAAATATAAATAATTTTGTTAAATATTAGTTGGTTTTATAATTTAAGATTGAGAATAATACTATTAATTATATATTATTATTTAATTATAAATAGGAAAATGCATGGACAAAAAATAGATAGAGAATCAAGAACAGTAAAAAGTGTAAGAAAGCCAAGTAAACCCCACCCAAATGGCCCGCATTGAGTTTTTGTAATCAACGTATATACTAAAAAGCGTTACAAAAACGACATTTGCTGGGGTCGTTTTGGTATTGGGCTCCTATGGTCTTGTTTTGTTTGGCCCATTGAATATGTGATCCTCTTCTTTTTCATTTTCTTTTTCGTTTCTTGCGTTTCATCTCTTTTATAGTCTACCCTGATAATTTTTCTGGATACTTCTTTTTATGGCTTTTCTACCTACCTTTTTCCTATCCTTCAGGTGGTTTTTTTTATTCCATAACAATCACTATTCATCACTTTCTTAAAAAAAACACACTATCACTCGATTATGTTACAAACAACTCTTTGTTTACTTCTATTTGGAGTTGACTAATTGCAAGACACTCACACTCATATTTGCTATTCACGATTTTTAAAAGGATATCGGAATATCTAAATTAATGATCTTGTTATGATTTTGTGTTGTTGACTTGGGTGTTTTTGTCTTATAGTTTTCGTCTGCGAATGTATTTAGGATCTCAAGTCTGTTCATTATGCGTGTTTAAAGGTTTGATTTTTAGGGTTTTCTTTATCATTTTATGGGTTTTGTATAGTTTAGATGATTTGATTATGTGCGTGTCGATTAAGTTTTTGTTTTTATGGTTACAGGAGAATTGTGTTGAGTTGTATAATGAATGTGGAAGCTCACAACGTGCATCTGATGCACTTGCAAAAAGTGATCGGTAGGTACCTTTATTTCCTTGCTAAATTAGTGTTTGTGCAATTGACTAGGTTAATTGTGCTAATTGATACAAAGAACTCAAAGGAATAGTTCGAATTTTTGGCTGATAATGGAAAAAATGAGGTTTTTTGTTCAACGTGCTGGTGAGCCGTATGTTATTTTAATGTTGTATGTTATGATTCCAAGGATAGGCACCGTAGTAACCATTCGGGACGGGCCGGAATACAAGTTTATAGCGATATTGAGAAGTAAATAATAAATAGGATCAAAAGTATCGTTTCACCTTTATTTAGGCGGTAAGAAAATAACTATCGTTTTGTTATCCTTTTTGTTTACTAACGGAGACCGTGATTGCCATTGCTTTTTTAAGGTCGTGATTGAATCTACGTAGGGGGTGTTTTTTAACCTTATTTGGTCGACTTATCAGCTTATTAAACTTTTAAAAAACTAATAAGCTCACTGGCATGTGCTTAATTACACATACCATTTTCCATTAAAAACGGACTTAAATGACAAAAAACTGCCAAATATATGTTTGTTTTGCATTTGTGTTGTGCAGGAAACGGATATTCACAAAAGGACGAAAAACAAAGCCAAAAACGACAAAACTGAGCACGGAATGGAAAAGTGTGAAAAGACGAAGACAAATCTAAGCCAAAAAGTCAACCAAGTCAAAAAGTCAACAGAAAAGTCAACCCAGTCAAAGTCAAAGTCAACTCCGAGAAGCTGAATCAGAAAAATACAATTTGAGAGACCCATATTGCCAAATCTCAAAGTTGTATTATAAGAAGAAAAAAAAGACAAGGGCTGAAATTGTAATTTACTAGAAAATACAACTTTAGGGACAAATCTGCCAAGTCCCCAAAGTTGTATTACCACAAGGACTTACTTTGTAATAATCACATGAGAGTTGAGGGGCTGAGGTTGTCAAGTCCCTAAAATATAACACCACAAGGACTTGATTTGCAATTCAACACATAACCATGAGGGACCAAAGTTGGCAACCACACAAACATATACCCTATCACTCTATAACCTTATTTCCCGCCAATTTAAAACTCAAACCAAGTCACGGGTTCTTCTTCACCCTTATTAACCTACAACCTAAATTAACCCATGGGTAATGACTTCACCCTTAACCCACTAACTCCTCCCAGCTATAAGATTGCCAACTTGGCAATCCTTTACCATTTTCAAGAGCTTTCGACGGTTGTGATGACTAGAAAAGAAGCACAAGTGATTTGGAGGGCCAAGATTGAGTTTGTCATTTGTCTCACACAACTAACACACCTTATGAAGCTCTCACAAAAGAAGCACAGACTGAGAAGTCCAAGAAGAAACGATTTCGGCTATAAATAGTTCCTCTTGTAAGCCTTTTAAGGCATCTTAATACAACTTAGCTTAATTTTAATTTACTTGTCATTTTTTAAGTATTTACAGCTTATTGCTCTTTAAATTTCAGCTTTGTATTGTTTTTAAAGAGATTAATGAAAATTTGAGGTTTTGAAGTTAAAATCCAATCTTTCAATTCCAAGTTGTAAGTTGTCAATTTGTGTTTAAGAAGCTCTCATTAAGCTTATTTATAAGCTGTTTTGATTAAGTAAACTAAAAAAGGCTAAATTAGTTAAGAAAAATCAAAAAGAAATCTACAAAAAAATTACCACAGCTTATAAATTGGATGATAAGCCAAAAATGGAAGGGCTTATGGACAATACCAGCTTATCTTTGATAAGCTGGAGCTTGTAGACAAAGCTTTTTACAGCTTATTCACCCTTGTTTTGAGCAAAGGGTTTTTGTAAGTCAAATTTTCTTTCAATATAAGCTTATTTTCTGAATTGGCTTAATTTTAGCTTATTTGTGCTTATTGTTTATGTCATTATGCTTATTAATGCTTATTATTTATGTTTAAGCTTCTGTCTTTAAGACCCATAGCCTAATTAACCCTTAATCAGCTTAAAAAGCCAAATTCAGAAAATAAAGGGGTGTTTGGGACAAGAGGTAAAATGGGTCAAAAAGGACTTGTAATGGGTTGAGGTCACCAAGTTAGATTCTATTAGCTTAATTTAGGTCTAGTAAGTAGTTTTGAAAAGTTTTTATAAGAAAAATTTTTAAATCCAAGGTTAATTTAGCTAAAATTGGAATCTGGTGTAATTTGCTTTTTAGAATAGCTTAATTTTGAGTTTTAGCTTTAAGTGTGTATTAGGCTAAGTTTGAATGTCATTTTTAAATGTTTGTATGCATTAGGTAAGTATAGGTATAATGTGCATTTGTGTTTTGAATTTTAACCAAAAATCTGTCAAGTTAACTTAATTGTGTAAACTGTCACTTTTTAAGCTCAATTTTAGATAAGCCAAAGACATTCTCAGGTTCTGATTTTAAAAACATAAGCTCATTGTTGTCCTTGCTTAAACTGATTTAGCTTATTTCAAGCTTTAATCTTGTTTTTCTTGCTGAAAAAGATGCCTGCATAGAGGCCTTTGCCCTTTTCAGCTTAAACACACTCAGCATGTGCTGAGTGTGATGAGCTTTTCCACAAGCTCTTTTCTCAGCTTATTTGTGAGTCAAACTCTTTGAGTTTGCTTTTGTGATAAGCCCATAGGCCACTCTTCAAGGTGCTATTAGCCTCATTCCATTAAATCAATTTTTTTTCAGTTTATTTATAAGCTCTAAAAAGCCCACATGAGCTGTTTGGCTTAAGGACTTCCCCTGGTGCTGGGCTTTTTAATAAGCCATATTCTGGCTTATTTGGTGTTTTTAATTGTTGCTTTTTGATCTTATCTGCTTATTGTGATTGTTTAAATATCTGTGTTTGCTTATTTCACTCTTTGCTTAGCTTATTTGTGTAAAAAGCCAAAAAGATATAGTCAATTAAGCCTTTGTGAAATCTGCCTGCCATAGCTTTTTATTCAGCTTTTTTTAGCTTATTTTGATTTCAAAATGATTTTTAAATTGCTTTTTCTTAGAGTTTTTTATGTCCATTTTTTAGTTTTATAGCTTAATAGCCCATAAGATTCTTTTTAGGGGCTTATTTTTAAGCCCCAAAGTGCCCCATTGTCTGATTTTGCACTTTTTAAGTCAGTAGCCTATTTAAGCTTTTATCAGTTTAATTTCCTTTCCAATTTGCTTATTTAGGATTGTTTTAGCTTATTAGGTGTTAGCTTAATCCTATTTTTCAGCTTGTTTCCTTTGTAGCTTTTTAAATCCAAAAAAAAAGAAAAAAAATAGCCATTAAGCTTAAAAGCCCATCTGCCTGTTTGTTCTTGCTTTTTCCAGCTTATTCAGTAGCTTTTATAAAAAGTCATAGTTTTGAAAAATGCTTATTTTTGTGTGTTTTATAAAAGTGTAAAAAAAATTGCAAAAACAAAAACTGTTGGGAAGGAGGGAAGCCCCAAGTGAGCTAGGGCTCGAACTCGGGACCTCTACCTCCCTCAACCAACAATTTTAACACAACTCCCACTACCAACAGCGCCCTTGGGTCTTTTGCGTTATTCATTGCAAACAAAATAAATATAAGGACGTTTAGTGTAATAAGCCTATAAGCTGTTTAGGCTTATTCACAGCTTATTTAAATAAGCTGTTGTGCTCTTTTTATTTTTCATAGGACCTTTATAGTCTCAACTAATTTGTGTAATTTTTCCAGATTTTTTTATAAACGTTTAGTATTTTTTATAATTTATTTTGTTTAAAAACTTAAAAAATTCATAAAAAATAAAATATTAATCAGAAAAATATAAACTTTTTTTTAAAAATTTTCTTTTTTCATATAGTTTCTAGGAAAATTGTTAAATTTTTCATAGGGTCATTTTCTCAAAAATTCATTTTCTAAAGAACGGGATTGAAACCCCGTTCTTCTTTTGACTCGTTTTTTGTCTTAACGAACTCCGTTTTTAGTCTAGTTTTTTTTAAACTTCGTTTTTAGTCAAGTAGAATCTATTTTGAGTTTAAAAATTGTTCTCGGATTAAAATTGTGTAATTTAGGTTTTTGACCCTCGTTTTTCGTGCCCGTTTTAGGTTTTAAGTTATATAGCTTTCGTTTTTAGGTTTTATTTAATCGTTTTTGCATATTTAACTTGTAGAAATAGAAAACCAATCATAACTTTGTCATATTCAAACATCAATCATCAATCCGTCATTCGATTTTCAATTGCACACCTCGTTGGGACATAACGACCCGGGAAATCAAACTTCCGGAAACATATATATATATTGTAATTTGTGAATACTTGACCAATCCTTGGCTAAAGGTAATTGGTTAAGTGTTTGCTTGTATTATTATTATATATATATAGATTTTAACGAATCAATCCTCATTCATTTTTCCACTTAGAGATTTAATTCTCTCTTTCAATTTCTTTATGACCATGTCTTTCTCTTGGGACTGAGCTTTCAATTCATTTAATTCAAACAATTGATCAAAACTTGGAGCATTTTGATTTGAAACAGAATTATCCCTTTGAAAAATTTCCTGATTAATTTGAGAATCGACTTCTAAAGAGATGCAATGTTTTTCAAGAGTGGTAAAACTTTTGAACAATTTATCGTAAATCTCTTATTCAATGAAATCATATTTGTTGAGAAGCTCAATCTCAAGTTTGGGACACTTTTCACATTCATTCATATTCACAGAAGCAATATCCACAGAAGAATTCATAATTATGTTCACAATATCTTTGGTAATGATATGTTCCAAGAGTCGTTCATTTTCGTTCAAAACTTGATTCATTTTAACTTTAATTAAGATTTCCAAATAATCTTTGTTTAGCATCCTACTTGTAAACAACACTATCATTTTTCGTTCTTCACGAATTTTAAAGTCCGCGAACGCTTAGTCTAAAAGTTAATGAACAAGCTAAAAGCTCAACGCGCTCGACCGAGTCAAAATTTATTCTCATTCTACCCATTAGGAAATTCAAAACTGTGACAAGACACTTATTTTATTTTTTGAAAATTTTTAATTTTTTTTTCATTTTTTGGTATTTTTGCAAAATTTTGGTGGTAAAAACAGGATTACATGACAACAACGGCTGCAGGCAAAATCAAATCGAAGATTCCCCCCATACTAGAACTAAACATCGTCCTCGATGTTTTAAAAGGGGGTACCTACGTAAATCTAAGGCCGTTTATTAAGTGTGCCAAAAGATAAAACGTTAGTCGATTAGATTTGGATATCGGATTCCCTAATTGAAGCTGAGGATGTGAAGATCTTGAGTGAAGGACAAAACCGAGAGTCTTCACAATCCGGGACATCCTGGACATTTAACCACAAAACACAAAACACGGGTAATGGAAGAGGCGAGCCTCCTCACAACAAAACACTTATTCATTACTAAATACTACGGATAAGCATGGGTTGCCACCCACGAAGCGACTTGTTTTTGTTAACCGAGTCACAAGCTCGACTCGACCCCGAATTCATTGGTCCATGGGGAAGCAAGTGGAAGATAAAATCATCATCGGACTTTCATTCAAGTGGTTTGGATAAACATTGAATTTCATGAAAGTTCCACTCCGATGAGATACATCCGGCATAAAAGAATGATAAATTGAGATGCCGGGATCAAAAATGGTATCTTCATTCCCGGTGGAGAGAAGATATGGAGGGACAACGGGATACGTGAGAAAAGCAAGAAAGATCCATATAACATAGGCGAAGAGAGAAGATTGGTCATCCTCTAATGGTGCATTCACATTAGTCGTAGAAACATTCTCACGAATCCCGGGGTCAATAGAAGCCAAATCTCCCGGATCGGGCTCAATCTTAAATTTGAAACATTCAAGATTCGGAAGAGACATGATGTGAGCGAGTTCATCGGTGAACTCCTCATGATAAAGGTCACTCCTATCGGCAGGAGGAAACTGATCATTCGAAAGATCAAAGATAAATGAGTCATATCGAGAAAAATCAACATGAGTAGTGGTACTGCCACTACTCTTCTCTTTAAAATGATCGTTATCAACATAGAAAGCTTTATAATCCGGAAGAGATAAATCAGAACGAGTAGTGGGACTGCCACTACTAATCTCTTCTAGATTAAAGCGAAAAGTTTCAGATTCGGGAATAGAATTATCAAAGGTTGTAGTCTCCCCAAAGAAAAGAGTTAAAAACAGAGGTAGACTTGGGTCACGAACCTCCGGAAGATGGAGTGGGATTATCTCTTAATGCATCGATCTTAGCAATAAGAAGATTGACATTCAATAATTTTTCACGAATGATATCGTCTTTGATTGTTAAAAGAATATCATCATCAATCCTTCCAACTTCTGGGACAACAATCTCTACCACCTCTAAGCTGACGATCTCAGCATCGGGAGGTGATGCATCGACATAATCGATATCCTCACCGTAGGGAGAATCATCATCACTCGAAGAATTATCATCGTTGGAATTGACAACAATCTCAGAATGTTCATTGAGAGCATTAAGAGGGGTGGTATTTTCACAAAGAGGCATATCACACATTTTGTCGGGAATACCCTTGGACTTACTTAGGATTTGGACAAGGTCCTCGACACTAGACTTTATTACTTCGTCTAATTCTGTTGCCGAAACAGTGTCAAGATGACTCCGTCCCCCCACCTTAAGATGTCCCGGGTCCTTGATTGGTAAGACGGATGTGATTCCAATGGTATAGTCCTCGTCATCATCATAGCAAATGGGAATCTTCCAATATCGATCTTTAGCCGCTTGATCTTCCGCAATTCGCTTTTCTTCTTCCTTCCTTTGGATAACTTGACCAACCAGATCACGTATGGTTGTCATTTGCTCCATAAGCTTGTTTTGAGAATTTAAAGACTCATTTTGAGAATTTAGAAGATCATTTTGAGTATTAAAGATTGGATGATTGACGGTATATTACGGGGGTTGAAATTGGTCAAAACCGAAAGAATTAGAATCATAGCAAGAATTTTTCTTATGATGATAGTCTTCATTCATTGGTTGACATTGGTAGGTTTCATGAGGGCCCCCCAAAATTTTCACAACAAAAGTCTTGTTTAAAAACTAGTAACGATTTTAACGTGAACTCATCATATCCTTGCGGTGTACAATAAGACCTTAACGAGCATCGTTCCCCAGCAAAACGCACACAAGATTGGTTCATATGTGATTGGGGTGGTTGGAAAAATTTTAAGAATCGATAGAAGAATACGGAGTTGAAAAATTATTTGGTGTTCTATTTCCAATCGTACAATAAAAACAAACTCCATTGTATTCATTACAACCACATTTTTGGCATGTACCAAGAGGGTATTGTTGTTGCAAACTTTGCAAGTTTTGTAGGGGCTCACCAATGGTTTGATTGTTGTAAGGTTCCGGATTAGAGATAATCAGAACTTTCGGAGGATAATTATAACCGTAATGAGCACCTTTACCACAAGACTTACAAGTGCATCGTCGACAAAAGATTCCATCTAACGAATCACCACACTCGTGACAACCATGGTCAATTTGTGGAGGACTTGGTGAGGAATTTTCACCGGGGTCCTATTTGAAAATGAATGGCTCTTGAGGTTTATTAACAACATTAGTATTGTTATTGGATACTCGAAGTGTCTATAAGCTTGGAAAACTTCCTCATTTCTTTCGTATGGAGCACATTGTCGACAAATAACCTTCAACCGGGTTTCCCACACTTGGACTATTAGGGGTTGTTGAGACAAGGCGGGTGTTTTATTAGAACAATAACCAAACTGTCTACGAAACCCTTTTAAGAACAACCACATGATTTATATAAAACAGAAAAAAGATATCCAACCACACATTGGACCAAATTTTTTTATAGTAGAAGTGTAGTTAGACGTTGCAAAGTTGTTGGATGGATCTCGTATCACAACGTTTTTTTTTCTTTTTTTCTTTTTAACGGCGAATCACTAATTTGACTGGCATTTTAGGTTCTGCTATCGAACATGCGGTGAACAAATGTTGATTAACTAGTCTCTAATCGATTCTCATGCATTTCTTGAGTGATTGCTAATGAAACCATTAGGTGATTTTACTAAAATATTAATTCACATGACGCGCGGACAATGTTTTGACTTTTGAATGTATATAAATCACACGATGTTAAGGTCCAAGTATAATCGACATGTATGGGTAATAACCTTGATTGGTAAGACCTTGTTCCATCTAATTAATGTGGATTCCATTCGATAACAAGAGAGATCCATCAATAAAACTATTAACTTAGACGTACCGTGTCACATTAGGGTAATTAATTTCCTACCAATATGCTTTCTTTAACTCCCGACCGTTGGGTACATGCAAAATAACCATGTTCCCATTGTGGAAGTGATGAGAAGCAAAACCAGATTAAATTATATGTAGGGTTAATGGTCCCCAAAAAACATAGAAGTTACCACATTTTCTTTTTGTAAGGATTAAAGTATTAATTTTCCTAAATAATGCAAATATTTTATTTTTGGGTAAAGGTTTTCTCGATAAATGCATTCTGATTCGTTCAATATTATATATATATAATATATAGGCAAACAATCAACCAAATACCCTTAGCTAGGGATTGGTTAAGAATTCACAAATAGAATCAATATATATCCGGTAGTTTGATTTTCCGGGTCGTTATGTCCCAACGAGGTGTGCAATTGAAAATCGAATGACGAATTGATAATCGATGTTTGAATATGACAAGATTATGATTGGTTTTTCTATTACTACAATTAAATATGCAAAAATGATTAAAGAAAACCTAAAAACGAAAGCTAAAATGATTTAAAACTAAAATGGGTACAAAAAACGAGGGTCAAAAACCTAAATTACACAATTCTAACCCTAAAGTGATTTTTTTTACTTTTAATGGGTTCTAAGTGACAAAAAGCGAAGTTTAAAAAAACTAGATCGAAAACGGAGTTAGTTAAGACCAAAAACGAGTCAAAACAAAAACGGGAACGAATCCCGTTCTTTAAAAAGTGAAACTTTGCAAAAATGACCCTACAAATGTAAATTTATTTTTCCTAGAAAATATACAATAAAAGAAAATTTTTTAAAAAAAGATTTGTATTTTTCTGATTATTATTTTATTTTTTATGAATTTTTTAAGTTTTTAATGAAAATAAATTATAAAAAATACTAAATGTTTATAAAAAATTCTGAAAAATTCAGGGAAATTAAATAAAGCTACAAGGAATCTAAGAAAAATAAAAGGAAAGAACCAGCTTATTCCAATAAGCTGGAAATAAGCAAAACAGCTTATAGGCTGTTTGGGCCAAAAAGGCCTTAAGTTTATTTTGGTTGCAAAGCTTAACGCAAAAGACCCAAGGGCGCTGTTGGTAGTAGGAGTTGTGTTAAAATTGTTGGTTGAGGGAGGTAGAGGTCCCGAGTTCGAGCCCTAGCTCACTTGGGGCTTCCCTCCTTCCCAACAGTTTTTGTTTTTGCAATTTTTTTTACACTTTTATAAAACACACAAAAATAAGCATATTTCAAAACTATGACTTTTTATAAAAGCTACTGAATAAGCTGGAAAAAGCAAAAACAAACAGACAGATGGGCTTTTAAGCTTAATGGCTTATTTTTTTTTTTGGATTTGAAAAAAGCTCAAAAAGGCAAACTAGCTAAGAACTTTAACTCTACTAATTGCAATAAGCAAATGCAGGTTGAAATAAGCAAAATTGAAAGAAAAATAAGCTAAGAATAGCTTATTTGCTATCTGGACCAAAAAAATGGTATACAAACAAACAAATGGTTGACTTTGGGCTTATTTTTAAGCCACTAAACAAACACTTGAGGCTTAATGACTTATTAAACTAAAAAGCATGGCCAAAACTCTATACAAAACAACAATCAAAAAGAATTTTGAAAGAAAAATAAGCAAGGAAAAGCTACTAGAAAAAGCTAGGACAGACAGATTGCTTAAATGCACAAAAGGCACAAACAGCTTTTCTTTTTTTGATTTTTAGACAAATTAAGCTAAAGAAAAAGGGAAATAAGCAATCACAAGCACATAAGCATACACAATAAGCACATAAGAACAAAAAACACAAATTTAAAAACACCAAATAAGCCAGAAATTGGCTTTTTGAAAGCTCAGCACCAGGGGAGGTCTTAAAGCTAAACAGCTTATGGGGCAACTTTGTGCTTAAAAATAAGCAACTAAAAGAATTCTAAAGATCTAAGGGCTTATACTGACCTATAACCTATCTACCAAGCTTCAATAAATTGCAAAGACAAAAGGGAAAGAAACAAAGATAAGCCCTAAAGAAGCTTGGGAAAGCTGCTGATTTGATATTTAAAAAAGATAAAATGGGGCTTTTGCAGGCACATTTTTAAGCTAGTAAAAAGCTTTTAAAAACTAAACTAAGATTAAACAGATTGAGCTTATATACTTTTGAGCTTATAAAATGATTTGCATGACTTATATCTAATTTCAACTAATCTAATTTTAAGATTGAAAAATGATATTAAAAAGTGCTTAAACTACTTGACAGTATGTGTTATACTATAATAACAATGTAGGAATACAAAACTAAGTCCTAATGCATAATAATACTCCTATAAAATTGTGAACTAATATAAACCTAAAGCTAATGATCAAAATAAGCAGTTCTAGCAAACTATGATTCAACAGGATCAAACCATGGCTATAATAAACTTAACTTATGAGATTTTAATCATAAAAACTTAATAAATCTACTTAAAGGACTTTAATTTAGATAGGTGAAACAGATTAAGTAACCCAACCCATGACTATTACCAAAATGACCCATTTGTAGCCTTGTGCCAAACACCCCTTTAAGACTTAAAATGGCCTTTTTAGGATGATTATCTAGATTTTAAGCAAAACATTGCAAATACTAGATGTTAAAAAGGCTTAATAGGGTACAATAAGCAAATCTTGACAACAAATAAGTACTTCAAATAGCTGGGACAGATTATGCCATTTTCCAAGGCCAAATTGGACATATTTTAGGAAAGCTTTCACAAGTGGATTTTAAACTAAAACCTAGGCCAAATAAGCATTTAATGACATAAATGAGCATCAACAAGGAAATTCAAACAGTAAATAAGCTAAAATAAGCACTTCTACAGTAAATGCTTAAAATGAAAGAAATTCACACTTACAAATGTCTTTGTTCTAAACAAGGCTAAAAGGATCAAAAGATCTTATCTACAAAGCTCCAGCTTGTATAAAACAAGCTGGTAGGTCTAATAAGCCCATCCATATCCGGCTTATCTTTCAAAAGTAAGCTTTGGTATTTTTGGGTGAATTTTTGTAATTGTTTCTTTACTGCTTGCCTTATTTTGTTTGCTTAATAAAAACAGCTTATAATTAAGCTCTATTGAAATCTTTTTAACTCATTTTAACACTAGTTAACAACTTAGGACTTTGAATTTAAAACTTGGATTTTAACATAAAAAACCTCAAATCTTCATTAAGCTTTTAAAACAGTACAATGGCTAATAAATGGTTACAATAAGCTGTAAATAAGATGATAAAAGAGTACAATAAATTAAAAAGACTTAATTAAAGCTAGAATGCCATATTCGGCTACAAAGGGCTTGTATTTATACTACTAGTCTTCAATACTTGGTCTTTCAGCTGTGTTTCTTTTGTGAGAGCCTTCCAAGAGTGTTTTTGTTGTGTGAGAGTAATGCCAAAGCTAATCCCAGCCATCAATCATCTTGTGCTTCTTTAAAAGTCATCTCAGCCATCAAGTTGTGCCTTGAACAATGTGGGATTGCCAACTTGGCAATGGGGGTTTAGTGGAGTGGGGTTTAAGGTTTTATCTGGGTAAACCCTGGTGATTGAGTGTTTTGGGGAGAGGGAAAGGGTTCACGGGCTTTGGGTTTTGGGTTTTGGTTATGGCGGGAAAAAACATTTTATAAAAGGATAGGGATAAAGGTTTTAGGTTTTGGCAAAAGTAACCCCTCAAGGTGTATTTGTTTATTACACCACACGTCCTTATGGTGTTAATCTTTTGGTAACTTGGCAATTCTGGCCCCTCAAGTCATATAGAGTTATTACAAGAGTGGTCCTTGTGGTGTTACAACTTTAGGGGCTTGGCAGATTTGCCCCTAAAGTTATACTTTGGGAAAATTGTAATTTTACTCCTTGTAGTTTTCATCTCTAATATACAACTTGGGATTTGGCATTTTTGGTCCCTCAAGTTTGTATTTTCTGATTCAGCTTCTCGGAGTTGTCTTTGACTTTGTCGGGGTTGACTTTGACTTTGACTATTTGACTTTTCTGTTGACTTTTTGGCTTTAACTGACTTTGGTTTTTCATACTTTTCCATTCCGTGCTCGGTTTTGTCCGTTTTTAGCTTTGTTTTTGTCCTTTTCTTAAATATCCGCTTCCTGCACAATACAATTACAAAACATACAAATACAATGTATTTTTGGTACGTTTTTAGTCATTTAAGTCCGTTTTTAATGGAAAATGGTATGTGTAATTATGCACATACCAAACACTTATCTCTTTCTAAGTGCTTTATTTAGGCTCCTGGCTTCTCGTTGGTAGAACACAACCCATATGATATTGAGCTTGAGCATTCAGGCTCCTTTTTTTTAAGAAATGCTTCTTTCTAATTCTAAGGTAGTAGGGCAGCTAGTTTGAGTGGGGCCTGACGGTTTCCTGAACTTCTTCTTTCATTTTATATTAGTAAGGGGCTAGTTAGGGAGGAAATATCAATGGCAATCAAGGATGAATTTCTATTTCGGAAGGGGTGTTTACTGAAAGAGTTCAACACTATGCTCATTGCTCTTCTTCTAAAGTCCCTTGAAGCCAATCGATTGCCTGAAGCTTGACATGATGAAGGCGCTTTGAAGCCCTTCCCGGAGGAAAGAGGGAATGACCCTTCCTCTTACCTTCTGTTGAGACTGAGATAGAAGACTGGGCTTTCTCCCTCTTCTACCGAGAGGCCGTGGGAGTCAACTCTGTCTCATCCTCATCCCCCTGGTAAAGGCGATCCTAAGCCTTCCTCTCCGCCTAGGAGGCACCTGTTTGGATGAATGCACGGGTCGTCTAACAAAGCATGAGACCTATAGATTCATTGTTTGCTGTGCAGAAGCTTCCTTCCTGCATCTGCATGCGTGCTTCCCCAGAAAGAGGCACACATTGTAACAATTCATCGCGATAGCTACCTTTGGCTCTACTCTAATTGGGAACGAGACAATGGATTGGATTGATTCCTACACCTATGGGCTCAGGTTCCTTCCTCCTCTAGTCCGAATCAAGATGGCTCCTCTCGATCTTGTGATGCCTTTAGCCCAAAATTCTCTAGATAGCTGCCTTTACTTTTATATTAGTCAAGCGAAAGCTTATGAACGGTTCCGAAATTACACGTTATTCCGTCTCATCCTTTCGCCTCGGAAGGGAGGAATAAGATAAAGGAGGAGGACTTTTTTGGCTTCAACTGAGGAAGACTTGCACCCGTGTCTTTGTTTGAATCACTGACAGTTCGGGCAGGCCCACAAGACTGGAATTCTAAAAAGAAGGAATGTCTGGCTTTTCCTATTCTAGTGCAGGTTCTTGCTCGGTATAAATCGCTTCACTTTGAGTGGGCTTGGCCCACGCCTTGACAAGGCTGTTTCCCCTCCTTCTACACGTAGAGAGAGCCGGAGTTAGGCCTTTGTATGACGGATTGATTGATAGTAGGATCAATGATGTTTAGTTTCATTCAGGATCGACATGCCCCAGGTTTGAAGAATTTGATGACTGGCCTTCGCTGCAAAAAATCCTGGATTTGGTCGATTCGGAATCGGCTGGATTGGAGGAATCCGGATCCACAAGGATCTTCAATGGATCCACAAAGATCGAGAAGAAGCACTTGTGTGTGAAACTAATGCAAGAGGATCATGAGTGTTTTCTAACTTTTCCCCTCTAGAAGCAATGACAAGTTTCTCATATTGCTGAAGATGATGAAACAACTCATCATATGGGTCTTTTGTTAGATCCTTTGCTAAACGAACATTGGTGACATACTTGTACCATTCAAGTTGCAAGCAATTCAGGAATTTAGTGTTGATGGTGACAATGGGAAGTTCGATTTTGTTTTGATTCAAATCATTCATAAGCTGTGAAAAACGACTATAGACTAACACAAGTGATTCTCCAGTTTCAGCAGTGAATTGATCACACTCATTATTAAATCGTGTTTCCCTGTCAACTTTATACAACTCAGTTCCCTGCATTAAGCGTTTGACCTGAAGCTACATTTCTTGTGCAGATTGACATGAATCTACAGAATTGTAGATATCATGTGGTATGGAGATAAGAATCAAATTCATTACTTCGATATCAGCCTCATATTGTTTCAGAATATCACCTGTAAGATCGTCTTCAGTTTCAGGTCTTTCTGGCTAGATTGAATTAGGTTGAATCATTTCAAACTCATATGGACCAACATCAATGGAATGATTAAGAAACATTCATGTCTCCCTCTTTCGGTTGAGATAACATCTGAATCGACTTGCCTATGGTATGTACCTTCCCCTTTTAAGCATTGGAGGACGAGTCTTCGATCCGGAATCTACAATGATTGTTGATGTGCACTTGAAGTCGACATGTTTTATGACTCAATAAATGGATCTTTGTAGACTAAAAAGAGTTCTACTTGTGACTTGAAATGAATTAAGTATGGTTAATAATAACAACAGTGTTTTTGATTTTTATTTTTCTTGTTTAACTTGTTCAATTGAAATTAGTTCCCAAAGTATCGAAATTCCAACTATATCAAAAATGAGGAGAATAGCAAAATTGGCCACACATTGTCCACGGATTTCAATACCAAAAATACCAAAACTCTAAGCATCGAAATTCAACAATTTCAAATGTTTCTTAATCCCACAGAATCGAAAATCCACCGTACTGTATCGAAATTGAAGACTATCAAAATTCAGATGTATCAAAAATAGAAATTTCGATGAAAAACGATTAAAGTATCAAGAATCATAATTTCGATAAGGAGCGTGTAAGAAATATCAAATCTGGGAAATTTTAGATGAGGAGCATATTACTTATATCGAAAATGAACAATTTCAATGAAAAGCTCAAAATCGATGGTATCCGATATTGATAAACACTATCACAAGTTCTCGGACAACTGTGTTCTCGGATAAGCAGGATCTCAGACACTTTACTAATTACAATTTTGATAAACACTAATTCTCGGTAAACACTAAGACATAATAACTTCTACTTGAGATTATCAACGATTGTATTTTCCTAGTAAAATTTCATCGAAAATAAATCAACAAAATGATATAACCGTACAGTGATCAATTTTGATGAATGAGATTCATTTTTAGTATGTATCCAAAAATGCACTTCACAAAGTCGATAAAACCAAAATTCTTTGGTTTGCCAAGTTTGAATAAAAAATGAATCACAAGATCGATAAAATCAAAATTAAGAACAAATTAAACTCTAAAGTGTTTTAAAACATATCGAAAATGATATATTTTGTACTTACACAATTACCTAATATTTTCTACTTACACAATACACACAAAAATGACTATCGAAAATGAACTAATTACCCGATATTGATCACGTCTTCATCCCATATCACACCAAAAATAATTATTACACAAAAACTTGATGTTGAAATTGATATAGAATTCAAACACGGTCACGTCATATCACGAACATACCAAAAATCACAAAGATAACACTCTTAAATATCTAATTGCGTATGATACCACTTGTTAGCTCGTAGATATTGAATCACACTTGATTTCGGTTAAGCTTAAGAGAATAAGAGAGGAAGGCAAGTTTCACTAATTTTCATTTTATAAAAAAGGAAAAGAGAAATGAGGGAGGAGAAGTGATTACAAGCCTTAACCTCCTTCATTAGACGAAGAAGGTATTTATAGAGTGCTAAGAACCCTTCCTTATTTTCTAATAATTTCTACTAGTCCCTAATCTTTAGTATGTAAGCTATTTTTGACTTAAGCTTACATTACCTTATTACATTACTAACTATTACATATAAAATAAAGATTAAACATAACTAAATTAAATAAACCACTAAAGTATCATAATCGATACTTTTTCAATACTAACAATTATCTTTGACTTGGCTATTACCTTGGTGTGTGATTAACAACAATTTCCAAATTTCTTTAGCCATTTTACACATAAAAATTCTTTCATATTCCTTTTTAGGTAAAGCATTATAAAGAACCATTTTAGCCTCATTACTTTTAGCAAGTTTTCTTTTAAAATTATCAGTTTGTTCTTCAAAAGGAACTACTTCTAAACATTTAGTAACTTTGTTTTTGGCAACTGGTGGAAAATCACCATTCATGAATATATGCCAAAGATCCAAATCTTTTGATTTCACATAAGTTTTAAATCTATCTCTCTAATATATAAAACTATCGCTTTCGAAAAGTGGTGGTATTTGCATAGATTACCCTTCTAGATATTTATCGGAATTCACAGACCGATTCAAGGTTTAATGTAAAATATACGTTAAAGATCTTGGGTTACCTTGGCTCTGATACCAATTGTAGAAACTAAAATGTGGGTTGAATAGTTTTTACCTTTTTTAAAAATAAAACTTAGATTATCTACTTATGTGTATTCAATAGATATACAAGTATGTATATGATAGCGACACATTAAATAAATAATTAAATGCGGAATATAAATAAGTAAAGATAATAAAGATTTTGGAAACTAGAAGGGGGGATTGAATAGTTTTACCGTTAATTTACGTTTTAATATTTTGCTTATAAAAACTCTAGATTCGAGTTTATGTGACATCAACCAACGATGTGTATGAACAATATATCTACTTGTAAACAACACAAACACAATATAAATTTTAGCTACGGAATAAAAAAGACAAGATAAAAGTAAAGAGATAGAACAATCAAACTACAACACCGAGAATTATAGTGGTTCGGCTACGAAGCTCTTCTTCGCCCTACTCCACTCCTTGAGTATCTGACTTAAGATTTCACTATCTCAACAAGCTCCCTTCAGGTGGAGAAAACTATTACGCGTCGCTTATACCAATTTCCGACTTTAAGCTAAATGTCGAGTCCTAATCTTAGCTAGAATCAATCTATCACTTCAAAAATGTATTTTAAGGCCTAAACTACTAACCGACACACGTACAACACTTTTGGATTTATACTCTATCCGGATCTATACAACTACATAAAAATGATAATAAAGAGATCAAACTAGAAGAAGATTGGAAATAAATACTAATCGACAAAACTTCGTTTCTTGGCGAATACGAATGTTCTTCTCTTGCACTTGAGTGAAGAAAGAATGGATCACTTAAACAAGATTAACCAAGTTAGTGATCAAATATTTAGAGAGATGTAGAGAGAGATTTAGAATAGAAAACTGTGTGCAAAAGGATAAAAAAAATAGCTGGGAATAGTGCATTATTTATAGGCAAAAGAGAGGAGCGTAGACGGTCCCATAAAGTTGAACGGTCCCAGATATATATGAGGTCCGTTCTACCTATCTAGGGGCTGTCCTAGGTAGATGCTACATTTATTTGTCTTTTAGTGGGGAAATGTTTATCTGGTGTAGTTGGGACCTTTTTAGGGGGAAACCAGATTTGAATATTTATAAATATTAAAACCTTTCTTTATTTATAAATATATTTTGTATAATGTATTTTTATAAGAAGGTTTTATTACATTTGTAAAAATGTAAAGTTTAAGACAAAAATGTATATATTTGATCACTAATAAAGTTTAATGATTTGTTTGCACATACCTTAAGTGATTTACGTCGAAATAAAAATTTACGACTAATAACGTGTATACTTTTATTTTTATCATAGAACGTTTTTACATTTTATCATCTTCAAAAAGTAGAGAGTTCGAAAAATGTAAATAACTTTTTAGACATTATTTGTATTAACAATCTCCTCTTTTTTGATGTTGAAAAATATAACATCATTTCATAGAAAAAGTAAAGTTTACAAGTTATTAATAAGTTTTAGTCTATTTCTCCCCTTTTGTCGAAGCAAAAAAGATTAGTCATCGAGTAGAGGTGAGAAAATAATCGACGATGCTAATGCTCCCCCTTTATGTATACTCTCCCTTGATGAGGGTACCAAGAAATCGAGCTATGGTGACTTGCTACAAAAAATAAGTTAGAAGACGAGTGCGGAATATATTTCTAACTTTGAGCAACATCACGACAAATATATAAAGATGGCTAAAAAATAGCCAAAATAAATATGCACTCAAATCACCCATCAAACTATAAATTAAAATAAAGACATTAATTCATAAAATTAAAAATTCATACTTTAGGAGTATGAATATTAAAATATAAATAGATGATCATAGAATCATGACAACATTAGCATCCTAAGACTACATAGAGCTCAACTGATTCTTCATGGATAGGAGATGTCTTAAACAAAAGATGGGTAGACATTTAAACAAAGAGATTAAACATATAAGAATGTTTAATTTTGACGAGGTGATAGTGGAAAGGTTAGTGATGCATTGTTTTGTATAACGTGGACTCGAATAGGAGGATAAGTGAGAAGGAACTCGATCCAAATGAGATCATTTCTCAATAATTGAAATTTATTTCGGGTGTACATGCAACAATGACAAAACCCCGAATGAAAGTTGACTTGGTAAAGAGTAGCTGGGTGAATCATGGGTGATGGTGGAGAAGGTGGAGATGGAGGTGTTTGTGTGAAAGCATTTGTTGCATTTTAGAGATTGGTTTCAATGAGATGTGATAGATGATGAAGCTCATTGATTTCATTAACCATTTGGTCCCTAAGTGGAGTTTGAGATTGAGGAGGTGAAGGAAGAGAGTTAGAAACTCTTAGAGAGTGTGGTGGTAAAGAATTTTGTAATTGTGGTGGTTATTGTGGTAGAAGAGTAGTTCTTCTCCAAACCTATCATATGGAGATTCAAGGTTTTCTTGAGAAAATTGAAGATGGATTTTGAGAAGAAGACATGAGGAATGATGCTTGAATAAGAGAGAAAAAGATAATGTGTTAAAGAATGAAGTAGATGAGGATTTTAATAATGGAAGAGGTTGTGTATTTAGAGTAAGGCATGGGTTGGATGGTTGATGATTCTAGAATATGTTTAGCAAAACAGAGAAAGACCAGCTAAGGCTAGGATAAAGAAGGCCAAAGTTTTAGAAAAAGATGAAACCGTCAAATTTCTATGATCCCACTAAAGACGGTCCTGTAAATCTGTCGACGGTCCTATATATATTGGGGGGACGTCTCATATATCAGGGGGCCATTTTCTGGGAGTTATGAAAATTTCCTAGTATTTCATGTTTTTCAAATCTGTGTTGAAAAAGGGAATAATATGGTGGCTGCTTGTAGCAACTCCTATGCCTCAAGAATCAATAAGCTAGCTAAATGTTAAATTAAATAGGATAACTAATCTAGTCCTAGCATGTGATCAAATCAAGGCATAGATGATCAAAGAGCAAAGTGAGCATGCATTATACAACTAAAAGGGAAGGAATAAGCATGCAATCACAATTTAAGGATGGTAAAATTGAGATAACCATCAAAGGCATCTAAGTAGCAAGCATTTATCATAGAAATTAAGAAATAAAGATAAGTACTAGCATGACTAAACAAGTTCTTCCTAAATGATATAGTTACCCATTTAAGCATCATTCTCATCATAGAACCCTAGATTTAGATCAAGGAAGAAGTTGATGAAATTACTTACATTTGTTGTTGTGTATGATGTTTTAGATGATGTTTCTTGATGATTTTGCTTTGAGTTAATGCTTTAATGGTGGAATTTGAAGTTTGGGCTATTGTGTTTTCATTAGTCGCAGGCCAAGAAAGAAGAGAGTGTGATTGGTTTTTGATTTTCAAAAGAATGGACAGATATTGCATGCCTGCTAACGACAGTCCCAGATATATCTGAGGGCCGCCTAATTAAATCTGGGGGTCGTCGGACCACCAACAGGGGACGTGTTTTGGGCTTGATTTTTGATGAATTTTTTGAAAGGAGGACATTTTATTTTGCATTTCGCTAATTAAAAGTACTTAAAATACTTCAGATGAAGTAATTAAGTTGTCACAATGCATAGAATAGAAAATAGACTAGAATCGAGACTAGTAGAAAAGAAGAGAAGGATTTACGGAATGTGTTCCATCATTCCTAGACCTAGACGAAGATAATTAAACGATTTGCGCTTGATGAGTTTACTAAGAATGTCGGTGATATTATCTTCAGACGAAACCTTTTCGATGGAGATGTTTCCTTTTTGGACATTGTCCCGAAGGAAATGATGACATATTTCGATGTGTTTCGTCCGCGAGTGTTGCATAGGGTTTTTGCTTAAGTGAATCGCGCCTTTGTTGTCGCACATAATCAGAATGTTGTTAAGCCGAAAGTCGTTGTCGATAAGAGCTTGTTTCATCCATAGTGCTTGTTGACATGCCTTTCCGGCGCTTACGTATTCAGCTCCGGTCGTGGATATAGCAAGAGCAGTTTGTTTCTTTGAGAACCATGATTCTAGACAACATTTTATAAATGTACAAATACCGCTAGTGCTTTATAGATCCACATAATCTCCCGTATGATCAGAGTCAGCATATACTACGGTTTCTATACCGCTCCCCTTAGGATACCATAATCCTAAGTGCGTAGTGCCTTTAATGTATCAGAAGATACGCTTAACCACTTCAAGATAAGTGGTTTTGGGATCCTCTTGGAAGCGTGCATAAAGGCAAAAACTAAACATGATATCGAGCCTACTTGCCGTTAGGTATAATAAACTACATATCATGCCTTTGTACTTAGTACTATCCACAGACTCACATTCTTCGTCTTTCATGAGTTTTATATCCGAGGACATGGGCATTTTTATTAGTTTAGAATCTTTTAAGACAAATTTCTTAAGCATTTATTTAATATATTTAGATTGATTAAAGAGGATGTCATCCTCTATTTGTTTTATTTGTAATCCAAGGAAGAAGTTTAGTTCACCCATCAAGCTCATTCCAAGCTCATGGTGCATGATTTTGGCAAAGTCATCACATAACCTTGACAAGTTGAACCGAATATAATGTTGTTTACATATATTTAAACAATGATGAGATTTGAACATTTCTTCTTTGTAAAAGGTGTATTATCTACCATTCCCATGTTGTATTCATGTTTAATAAGAAAATCTTTTAATCTATCGTACCAGGCTTTAGGAGTTTGTTTAAGACCATACAACCGTTTCTTAAGTTTGTAAACATGATTAGGTTTTTCAAAATTAATGAATCCTGGAGGTTGTGCAACGTATACCTCCTCATTGATAAAACCATTTAGGAATGCACTTTTTACGTCCATTTGGAATAATTTAAAATATAATGCACAAGCATAAGCTAAGAAAATCCTAATGGACTCTAATCTAGCTAAATGAGCATAAATTTTATCAAAATAAATTCCTTTTTGTTGATTATAGCCTTTTGCTACTAGCCTAGCCTTATTCTGAGACACAATGCCGTTTTTGTCAAGCTTATTTCTAAACACCTACTTGGTTCCTATAATTTTCGTACACTTAGGTTGTGGTACTAACTCCCAAACATCATTTACAATGAATTCATTCAATTCTTCTTGCAATGCAATTATCCAACTCTCGTCTTTTAAGGCATCATTAACATTCTTAGGTTCAATAGTTGATATAAAACAAAAGAAGTTACTTTGGTTTTGGGCTTGAGACCTAAGAGTTCTTTGGTTAAGGTTTCCTATGACATTTTCTAATGGATGATTCTTAGATTCCTTAATATTGTCAGTTTTGTTAATTTTAAGAGTTTCATCCCCAATGTCATTTTCTTAGTTTTTCTTTTCGGTAACCTTGATTGCTTCTTCTTCATCTAAGTCATCATCCACCAAGGGTGATGTTTTAGACGGTGGACGAGTTTCATCGAATGTCACGTTGAGTGATTCTTCGATTTTCATGGTGTGTTAATTTAGAATGATGTAGTCTTTACTATTTTGGGAGTAACCTAGGAAAACACCTTCATATGACATTGGGTCAAACTTGGTGAGGTAGTATTTTTGTTTAAAATGAAGCACTTGCTTCCGAACACTTTCAAGGAATCAAGAGTAGGTTTCCTACCTCTCAAGAGTTCATATGGTGTTTTTACTAAAATGAATCTAATTAAGATTTGGTTGAGTGTGAAGGTTAATGTATCCACAACATTACACCTATGTTTCCTTTCTACCACGCCATTTGATGGTGGAGTGCGTGGAGCCAAGAAGTTATGTGTAATAAAATTGGCATTACAAACTCTCCAATCTGTACTTCATTATCAAATTCCCTATAGTGGTCCATCCTAATAGACACTATTGGACATCCTAGTTGATTTTGTATTTTCTTACTAAAGATTTAAAATTGATCGAAAGCCTTGGTTTTGGCTTTAAGAAATCTTGTCCATGTATACATAGAATAGTCGTCTACTATTACTAACGTGTAGAGGTTTCCTCCGTAACTCTGTACGGCGGATGGACCGAAAAGATCCATGTGGAGAAGTTCTAAGCATCTAGTCGTTGAGACCATTTTCTCAGCTTTGTGACTAGTGTGGGCTTGTTTTCCAATTTTATAAGTATGACAAAAATGTTGATCAAACTAGCTTAGGTAAATTCCTAACTAATTCCTTAGATGCTAAAGATTGAATTAGACGCGTATTTGCTTGACCTAATCTCCTATGCCACAAAGTGGAGTTTTCATCAATCATTGTAAGACATATTTTGTCTTTTGGCTTCATTCCTAATTTAATCACATATAAGCTGCTTTTCCTAATACCTCTACCTATGACTTTTCCATCCTTAGTTATTTCACTATCATGTTCGGAAAATATTACCTTACACTTATTATCACATAATTGACTAACCCTTAGCAAATTAAATCCTAAATTATCTACATGTTCAACATTTGCAATATTTAGGGAGTCATGAGAGATCGTACCTTTTCAAAGATGTTTACCCGCCGTAGATTACACCAAAAACATACCGTCCATATAATATCCTTGTAGGTGGAGAAATCTTTTGGTTTGCCTTCGACTGTGTTTAGTGCATCCACGATCTTTGATCCACTCGTTGGGCTCCAAATCAATTCCAATGCACACACATATATATATATATATATATATATATATAAAACATATCAACTTAAACATTTGGTCCCCAATATCTCATGGGTCCAAAATTGTTAGTATTAAACATCCCTTGCATTTTTTTAGATTTGGTTGGGATGTAGAAGAGGAGCACAAATTCCCCATGGCATGTAACTTTGTTGTTGGAAGTTATTCCAAGTTACGGGAAAATTGTTTGAACGATAATGTCGTCCAAAATTTCTTTTGGGTTGTGGTGTTTTAGACCGAGGACGAGAATTATTAATTCTCCTAGGAGGTGGAGTTTTTGACCTAAAATCCAGTTTTGTAAATCCAGTTCTGGGTTTTAAAGAAGATCTATAAAAACGTTTAACCTCATCATCACTAGCAACGATAATTTTAACGTTATTAATTATTATATGTTTTGGTCTAGGACTAAAAATTGATTTTGAAAATAAAACAAAATTTTCTTTTTCTGTTGAACAGACAAATGGTCCCTGATTTATTCTGGGGGCCGTCTGGACAATCAGGGCGCCGACCTCTTTATTTTGGGGACCATCACCAGAAGGTTCAATAATTTGAGATTTTACAAATTTCTGTCGACGCTTCTAATGAATAGAAACCTGGACCCGATTTTTCTCCGGAAGGTTTTTGAGAGCTTAGAATTTTCTTAAGAGAATGAGTGCTCTTTTCAAATTGAGATAGCTTGGAGGGTTCCTCTTTGAGTTTCTCATTTTCAATTCTAAGACTTTGACAAGTTGTACATCCGAAGTCAATTTCTTTGTTCTTTTCGAGTTTTGATATTTTATCTTTTAACTCACTAATTTCTTTTTCTAAACTATTTCTAGTAGCTTTTAAGTGTTTGTTTTTTGTGATTATTTTTAAACTCATCTTACACAATTTATGGGATTCACTATCTAGAGTAAAATCATCTATTAAAGAGTTTTCATTACTAAAGTAAGAGGATTCGGAATGTACCTCACTAGATGCTTAAGCCATGAGACACGTTTCATCTTTAGCCTTCTCATCATCTTCCGCACCTCTACCACTCCAAGAACCTCCAACAAAAGCCCTTTGGTTCTCGTCTCTCGGTGGTTTTGGACATTCTTTGATAAGATGATTCGGGTCTCCGTATCTAAAACATTTCATATCGCTTTTTCCGTTCTTGTCATCACGGCTTCTTTGAAATATCTTTTTTTTGTTCCATGGTTGTCTTACGAGTGTACCTCTTCTCTTGAAGAACTTCTTGAAGTCTCTAACCGCCATGGTGTATTTTTCGTATTCACTTCTGAAAGTTGAACTTTCTTTATCACTAGATTCCTTTTTAGTCTTTAAGGTCAGAATTCTCCTTTCTCCTTTACCTTTGACTATTTTGGAATCTTTTTTGTTGATCAATTCGTGAACTATAATGTTCCCGATGAGTTCATCAAGTGATAGTGATGTCAAATATTTCGACTCTTTGATCATCGTGACCTTTTCACTCCATTTAGAATGTAAAGCCCTAAGAAACTTCCTAACATAGTTCTTGCTAGAGTTACCTTCATCAAGAGCTTTTAAACTAGTCATAATAGTATTAAATCTAGCAAAAGCACGATCTATAGATTCATTTTCAGAAATGACAAATTGTGTTAGCCGTGTTTTTATGTAAAGTTATAGTCATTATTATTCCCGAGCCTTGTATAAGAAAAAAGTAGTTTATGGGAATTCAGTTAAGCTAATTGGGCCTAGGTGTCGGGCTTAATGCCCATTTGTATTAGGTTCGACCCAAGATAAAGACAATCGACCCATTTAGGGTCTTATCTTCATTTAAGTATAAATACCCCTTCCTAGCATGTTAGGAAGGGTGTTGCTCATTCTCTATCTATGTGAAGTAACCATCTTTCTCTCTAGTTCTTTCTCTCTCTAAACATCTATCTCTCTAGAATTTCGTGTATGTGTATGTGAGTGATAAGCCTAACATGTGGTATCAAGAGCTTAAGGTTGTTTAGCATTCGTGGTTTGCTTATTTAAGCTTACTCGTTAGCTTATTTCGTCCTTGTGTTTGTTCTTTAAACTTCTGCTTATTTGATGTGTGGTGTTCTTGATTCTTAAGCTTGTTCAAGACTTAGCTTTTCAGCTTATTTTGTTGCTTAAACAACATATACAAGAATCAAACATGGCTTGTCTTGTCTTGGTACCTTAGTCGTTGTTTGGAATGAAAACTGCATAGAAAACCCATTAAAAACCAAATTTTGTTGTTGTTTTGAATCATCAATGTGTACTTTCATTAGATAGTACACATTTTTTTGGTTTCTAGTAAAAAATAAGTAAGAAAACAAAATTGTACCTGCAGCGGTTTGTCAGTGGTCCTAAACCTTGATAGTGATTTGTCACGATGGTTTGCTTAAACCATTGCAGTAGCGGTTTGACCATTTAGACAGCGGTTTAGTACTTTTTAAGCCGCAGTGGTTTGATACAGGTTTAAGAGGTTTATACTTTCTCATGGTTTGCCTAAATGAAACTCTACCTATTTGACTAGTCAACATCGGTTTGGTAAATATTAGGCAACGGTTTAGTACATTTGCAAGAGACAATGGTTGGTCATTTGAAATTTGGCAGCGGTTTGTCATTTTACATAGGACAACGGTTTGCTTAATTTCTTCCAGCGTTTTACCAAATTGTCTTTGGCATCGGTTTACCGAATTTGATACCGGTTTGATTAGAGACAGCGGTTTGTTCAATTAAATCTTTGGCAATGGTTTACTTATGTTCTTGCTAGCGGTTTACTTAATTTTTGGCAGCGGTTTGCTTAAGTTCTTGCCAGTGGTTTACTTAAGTTCTTGGCAGCGGTTTGATAAAAGACTTATAGGCAATTTCAATAATTAGACAAAATTTCATGAAACACAAACTTGGACTTAAAAGACTATTAATTTTACAACAACAAACCTTCATCTCAAACAATTATCATTTCACGGTTTCCTCCTGATTTTGTAAAATCCCGTAAAAGTTTATTCTTTTCTCGGTTTAAATCATAGATTTATAAAATCCCGTGAATTTCCAAGGACTTAATCACTTTAACTTCAATCAAAAGCTAATCAAAACCACCTATCACTAAAATGATCCTACCTTGTCATTTCACATCACTTTTGCAATGTCGACTCAACAAGACATTTATGCTGTTGGTTCCAAAAACCGTCCGCCTATGCTTAACAAAGAAAACTATGTTCCATGGTCTTCTCGTCTTCTTCATTATGCAAAGAGTAAACCAAATGGAAAGCTAACTTACAACTCTATTATGAATGGTCATATGTCAGACGAATGATTCCTGAACCAGGTGATCCAGACCGTGAAGTTCCTGTTGCTGAAACCTTTCATGAATAAACTGATGATGAACTTACTGAAAAGGAAGTAAATAAAATGAAAGCTGATGATCAAGCCATTCAGATTATTCTCATGGTCTTCCTGAATACATCTATGCTGGTGTTGATAGTTGTGAAACTGCTCAAGAAATCTGGTTACATGTTCAACAAATGATGAAAGTCTCTGATATTGGTATTCAAGACAAAAAGGCTAAGTTGTTTAATGAATGGGAAAGGTTTACTTCTACGGATGAGGAATCGATTGAATCTTACTATCATTGTTTTTCAAAGCTAATGAATGATTTCAAAAGAAACAAATACTTTTCAGAAAAGATTGCCAGCAATCTCAAGTTTCTAAACAACTTACAACAAGAATGGAGACGACATGTTACCATTGTTCACCAAACAAAGGATTTACATAAAGTAGATTACACTCAGTTGTATGATTTCTTGAAATACAATCAGGCGAAGGTAAATGTACTGAGGGCAGAACGACTAGCAAGAGCACATGATCCTTTGGCACTTATGGCAAATTCTAAAAATCCTTATCATTATCCAGTTTTCACCAATATCAACCATCACCGGTTACCTACATGCAACAACCACAACTCAACAACAACTTCAACCCACAACCATCATTCAATACGAACTACATGTAACAACCAATGCCAAATCTCAAAGACATAACAGATCCCACAACTGCAATGAACATGGGACTTGTTCTAATTTCTAAGGCATTCAAACTTAACTACTCAACAATAACCATAGAATTTCATCAAACCCTCGTAATAGGCAGATTGCACAACCAGGTATGAATTTGGGTCAAGATAGACATATGTAGATGGTTGGAGGTAATGAGGGGAATCAGTTTAGATAGTATGTTGGGTAGAATGTTGGGAATTAGAATAGGAATAATGCAGTACTGACTGTCAGGAATCAGGTTGTTAAAAATGCACTTCAGAATCCGGGTATTCAGAATGTTGGAAATCAGAATAGGCTTATTGTTGTTCCGGGGATTGCTAATCAGAATCTGAATCCGAATGGAAATGGTAATGTTGTAGCAGGACGGGCTGAGGGTAATGCAATTGGGAATAATGGTAATCATATAAGTTGTTACAACTGCAGAGGATTGGGTTATCTTGCTAGGAACTGCACAGTCAGACCAAGAAAAAGGGATGCTGCCTTTCTTTAGACTCAGTTGCTGATTACTCAAAAGGAAGAGACAGGGATATAACTTCAAGATAAGGAATTGGATTTTATGGCTACTGTAGGAGATATTGAAGAGATTGAGGAAGTCAATGCAAACAGCATTTTGATGGCTAATTTGAAGAAAGCGTCAACATCGGGTACTCAGACAGACAAAGCTCTTGTCTATGATTCAGATGGATCAGCTAAGGTACACGAATATGATAATTGCTATAATAATGAGATATTTAATATGTTTACTCAAGAGGAGTAGTATACTGAGCTACTCGATCTCATTCCTAAACCACACCATGTACAACAGAATGATAGTAATGTTATTTTTGCAGTTTTTAGTGTGGAACAATGTGGGGGAATAGTAGAACAACATCCTACAACTGTTGAGGAAACACATGCTTATTTCGAATCATTATATAATAATTTGGCAATTGAAGTTGAGAAAGTCAACTCGGTAAATCGCAAAATAAAATAAACCAATGCTGATTTGACAACTGAGCTTGTTAGATATAAAAATCAAGAAAAGTGTTTTGAAATCAATCAAGAAAAATATGACAAACTTGAAAGGTGTTATCAAAAGTCTGTTTATCAAGAGAAATGTCTTACTAAAAAGATAAATGCACTTCACTTAAGTTCTGCTAAAACGTATAAGACTGTAATGAGGAATTTTTTGCAAATTTAATTTAACCAAACTTTTCAAAAAGAAAAATCATACTATTTTCTTCTCGTTCGCAAGTAAGAAAAGAAAAAGTTAAAGATCTGATTTTCAAAAATCGCGAAAGGGAAGAGCTTCTTGATAAAACAAATTTAACATTGAGAATGAAAATAAATGGATGTTCAGATAACAATTTTTGTTAAAAAAGGGGGTCATCTATTCAAACGATGCAACATGCTTTACCTAGTCCAGGGACTCGTTTTACAACATTGAACATGAAAATGGCTTTAGGTATCAAAATACTTTTATTCCTAAGCAAAGCTTAGTGAGAACAACAGAGTTTGTATAATGGCAAAGTTCTATTACAAAAGCATGATCCTCCTGTTGTGTATGATTCAGAGGAGACACTGCAACTTGCTCAAGAGAGTCGCTTAAAAATGAAACAATTAAACAACGAAATAAAATCGGCAAATTATGCAAAGACTACTAATCTTTTAGGGGTTTTTGTTTTTAAAAAGGCCAAGTCACGTGAAGAGTTGTATTTTTCAAATATTTCACAGAGTGAACGGCGCAGTGTTTTGCCAAATCATTTTCAATTCCAATGAGAGGTTTTCAGCATTGGTTTCTACTCCAAGTGTTGCTACGAAAAAAATTCTAATGACGGTAAAGAAGGTAATCATTGTAACTCTTCAACGTGTTATCAAACATAAATGAATTTAGATATACATAATTGGTCATCTACTGCTCATCAAGAGATTCACAAATTTGTAAAAGATAAAAGTTTACCTCTCGTTAACCAAGTTGATGCTAGAGTTAAAGATTTCAAAATACAATTTTTGAAAGAAGCAGCCAAATTTGTTCGAGACTTCAAATCTCTTGCAAAAGAAGCTGATGAAACTCTTGCTAATCATAAGGCTTTAGTATTGGAAAGTAAGCGTCTCTTGAGAGCAGTTGTCAATCAGGATATTATGTCTATTATGCAAAGTAATTCTGTTGTAGATACATCAAATCTCCAAACTGAGCTTGAACGTACGAAAGAACGATTTGAAAATTGTATCTTTAAAAAGGAAAATGAATATGCTAAACTTTGGAATGATTGGTATAAAAAATGTGAAGAATGCAAATATAACAAAATTTCATACGATAAAGCTTATAATGACATGCAACAAAAGATCAAACGGTTGCAAGCTCAGTTGGGAGATCAAAAGGGTAAAAGTAAGGATACCTCATGTGTATCAGATACCCTTGATCCTTTATCTCAGAAACTAAAGAATGAGAACGTGGAATTAGAGTTTCAAGTTTTGAATTGTGCTAAAGAAAATGCTCATCTTAAGACCAAATACAAGAACCTGTTTGACGCTATCACTGTGACACAAACTCAAACCAAAACAATAATTGACTCTTTTCAAAACAAATTACATGACACGATTTATAAGAATGCTAAGCTAAGAGCCCAGTTATTTGATAAGGTTTCTGAACAAAAAGACATCATAAAAGGTACGAGTGCGAATACTAAGTTTACAAATCAATCAACCTCAGGAATAAAACTTTATTCTGTGACTCCGTTTCCAAAATCAAAGATCATTCTCAAGGTTGTTGAGACGAATGATTTGTCAAAACCTGTTACTTCAAACTCGGTACCTACCCCTACAGAATCAAAAGTTATGACAAATGATAAAGTGATTGCCCCTGGAATGTTTAGGAATAATCCATTTAAGACTTCTAGGGAAGATAAATTTGTGCCTATTAACAAAGTTGGAGCAAGCGTTAGGACAAATTCGATCACTGTTTCACAACCTCATGTCATCAATAAGAATGATTTTAACTCTAATTCAAATGGTTTATCTTCTACAGGAGTTGACATCGCTACTAAGACCAGAAGGCCACAGCCTAGGAGCAATACAAAGAATGATAAGGTCCCTTCTGCGTCTAAGAGTAGTTGTATCAAGAATAAAGAAGTTAAAGTAGAAGAACACCATAGGAATTTACTTCTTTCTAAGAATAAGAAACATATGTCATTTGAATGTAATAACGTTAAGCTTGCTATTTGAAATGATAAATCTAAAGTTGTTTATGCTATGTGTAAGCAATGTTTAATTACTGCTAATCATGATGTCTGTGTGCTTAATTATGTTAATGGCATGAATTCTCGTGGTAAGAAACAAAAGGCAAATGTTTCAAACACTAAAAATCAAAAGAAACAAAAGCCAAAAATCAGGAAATCTAAGAAGTTAGGGTCCAAAGAAAGACTTGCTTCACCTACGCCTAGTAAACCTAGATCTAGCCTTAGGTGGTCACCAACTAGAAGAAGTTTTGACCTTAAAGGAAAAATAATTGCATCCAGTGAATCTGAGTGTCAGTCTGACTGCTCAAATGGTGATAATGCATGTACTTCTAACCCTCAGGAACCTACAAGAAAACGGTTTCCAATATCTACTTTTTCTTTGGCAGGTCGTCCAAATTTGTTTATGGTGTGTCGACTCGGGATGTTCAAAGCATATGACAGGAAATCTGAAGCTTCTCATAATTTTTGTCTGGAAGTTCTTGGGAACCTTCCGCTTTGGAAATGATCATGTTTCTATAATTCTGGGTTACGGTGATCTTCAATGGGGAAATATATTGATCACCGGGATTTATTTCGTTGAAGGCTTGGGGCATAACCTGTTCTTGGTTGGGCAGTTTTGTGATTCAGATTTAAAGGTCACTTTCAAAAGGAACACGTGTTTCGTCAAAAACCTCGAAGGAGTTGATTTGTTAAAAGGAAATCGTACAACAAACTTTTACACCATCAAACTCCATGAAATGGCCTCTGCATCTCCAATTTGCCTCATGGCTCGTGCTACTTCTACCAAGTCATGGTTATAGCATCAACGTTTATCCCACCTTAACTTTGACACCATAAATGACCTTGCTAAGAACGATCTCGTCACCGGTCTTCCAAAATTCAAATATCATAAAAAACATCTTTGTCCCTCTTGTGAGCAAGGAAAAATCAAAAAGGCATCTCACCCACCAA
This sequence comes from Tanacetum coccineum, assembly GCA_026074375.1. Lineage (NCBI taxonomy): Eukaryota > Viridiplantae > Streptophyta > Magnoliopsida > Asterales > Asteraceae > Tanacetum > Tanacetum coccineum. The sequence continues at coordinate 51,609 of BQNB010002848.1, forward strand.
AACCTGTTCCAATTTCTAAGTAGAGGTTACACCTTCTTCATATGGATTTGTGTGGTCCAATGAGAGTAGAAAGCATAAACGGTAAGCGGTACGTTCTGGTGATTGTAGACAATTACTCTTGTTACACTTGGGTACACTTTCTCAAATCAAAAGATGAAGCACTAGAGGAGATTAAAACCTTTCTCAAGAAAATTACAGTTCTACTACAAGCTCCAGTCATTATTATAAGAACTGACAATGACACAGAATTTAAGAATCGAGTGCTTAATGAATACTTTGATAGTGTTGCCATCTCTCACCAAGTGTCTTCTGTCAGAATACCTCAACAAAATGGATTCGTAGAACGAAGAAACCAGACGTTAGTGGAGGCTACTAAAACAATGTTGATTTTCTCTCGTGCACGGTAATTCTTATGGGCTGAAGTAGTTGCTACTGCGTGCTACACTCAAAACGGCTCCATTATTCACCGTCGTTTCAACAAAACACCATACAAGCTCATTAATGGCAGAAAACCGAATATCTTACTTCTACATGTATTTGGGGCTCTCTGTTATCCCAAGAATGACCGTGAGGACATTGGGAAGCTTGGTGCAAAAGGTGATATTGGCTTCTTCATTGGTTATTCTGCTACTTCATGTGCTTACAGAGTTTACAATCGACGGACAAAGAAAATTGACGATGTGTCATTTTATACACTATTTCGGGGTCATTTAACCCCTTAAATCATGCAAATATGCCCATATTATGTGCTTAATCACTTGTTTTCAGGTTTTTAGCACTTGGATGGCATTTAAAGGAAATACACATGACTTGGGCTCATTCGGAGAAGAAACGGACGAGATTACGGACCTACACCAAATCCTTGAAGAAGTATTGCTTACAGAACGTGGAGACGGCATCACAAGCATAAAGCGGCATTGTCATGATCTATTCAGTGACAGCGTCTGGAATTTAGAGATGGCGTCAAGACGTGGCCGACTTAAAGAGGATCTAGAATTATCCACGTAGCGACGGCGTCAGAACCATAACGTGACGCCGTCGCCACGATACCTCTATATATACAAAACTGATTTTAGGGTTTTAGTGTGTAACTTTTAGGATAACTTTGTATAACTTAGGGAGACGAACCCTCGTCCTTGTAGCAGCTCCATAAGTCGTTTATAGGGCCTCAAAACCCTATTGTACTACCTTGGATTCATCTTTTAATTCAAGTAAGGTTATTTATCATTAATCATTCAATATGTCTACGTGTTGTGTGATTGATTTATCTTCTTACTTCATTTATAACATGCGAGGCTAAACCCTCTTTTGTATTTTCTTATGATTGCATGAAAGTCGGATTGTAGATCCTTTTACTGTTGCTTCTTGTTGATGAATGTGCGCGTTAGGCCTTAGAAAACAAGCTTTTGTCTATAATGTTGACACATCTAGGGAAATGCAAGTGCATAGAAAGGATACCGTAGGGTAACAGTCTTCATACTACCTTGCCCTTTATATGGTTGATCCTTCTTAAGGTATTTCACACGCATTTAATATACTCTTAGGGGCCTTGTAATAGTCTTCATACTACCTTACTTCTGCTTTGCCTTAACGGAATATTAGATAGACGACGAATTCGTGTAATTCGTTCATAACTTAGAAAATACTTACACATTACATCACAAGTGTGACAAGGAAACATGATTTGGAGAAACAATCTAATAAGTAATGCATGATTAAGTAAATACATTCAATTATCATAAAGTTATCACCAGTAGATTAGATATTAGTTAATAGTTTATCAAACCAACCTCTCAAATCATAGATTTACCTGCTTTCCTATAAATATAAAAATACAAAAATAATCTTCTCTCAACCCCTAGAATTCTATTAGAACGTGATCAAGCCTTCCCAACAAATTCCCCTAGAGAACGATAACAAACCTCGAGTCTTGCCTATTGATGACATTAAATAATGACACTTTATTATATCATTTATCCCATCTGTTTTGCCCACTTTTATATAAATATTGCATAATTTAGTACTTAATTGCTTTAAAATTGATAAATGTAGTAATTCATGAGTGTTTTGTGAAGACAAGCTAAAAGGCGCATAAATTGGAGCTAAAACGAAGATATTTGAAGATTTCTAATTTCTTACCAATACGGCGTATCCAAAAAAAGAGATACGGCGTATCCGCGCCAAGACTTCACAAGAAAACTTGTTTGACCAATTCCCAATACGGCGTATCCCTTCTGTCTACATACACCGTATCTGCGAAGATAACTATTTGAAGATACAGTAAATCAAGTAAATTGGGAATAATATCACTGATTGATTATGAACATAGCATGTACTCCAAGGAATCCAACCCAATACGCCGTATCGACCTTGCCAGATACTGCGTATCGAGTCTTTTTCAAACACTATAAATAGAAGACTCAAAAACGAGTTTTCAGTGTGCAATATCATATTCTTTATACCATACTCATTAAAGATGAATTTTAGAAGAGAAGATCAGCCACCAAGGTCAAGCATTGATCACGAATCCATAAAAGAAATCGTATAATTTTTACTCTATTAATCGTTCAATTTTCATTGTTTGATTACGCTTGTATAATTACAATGGTTGTGGGCTAATACCTTCGGGTATTAACCATCTTAATGAAAGTTCAATGTTTGCTTTGTTTTAAAATCAATTTCTTAATTTATTGTTGATTGTTTAATTATGTTTATCACCTCATACTTGTTTATGTGTTTGAATATGCGACCTATCATTCAACTAGATCTAGTGATATAGACCAAGTAATCTAGATACCAGGATAGCTCTCCATATCATGTTTAATATCCGACTCGAGATTTCACTATGTCAACAAGCTCCCTTCAGGCAGAGAAAAATTGTTACACGTCGCTTATACTAATTTCTGACACTAAGCTAAATGTCGAGTCCTAATCTTAGCTATAACCAATCTACCACTTCACAAATGTATTTTAAGGCCTAAACTACTAACCGACACACATACAACACTTTCAGATTTATACATTATCCGGATCTACACAACTACACAAGAATGATAATAAAGAGATCAAATCTAGAAGAAGATTGGAGAGAAACACTAATCTACAACACTTCGTTTTTTGGCAAATACGGAAGTTCTTCTCTTGCACTTGAGGGAAGAAAGAATGGATCACTTAAACAAGATTAACCAAGTTAGTAACCAACGATTTAGAGAGATGTAGAGAAAAATAGAGAGAGATTTAGAACATAAATAGTGTTCAAAAGGATAGAAAAATAGCTGGGAATAGTGCATTATTTATAGAAAAGAGGGAGGAACATCGGTACTATAGACGGTCCTATAAAGTTGGACAGTCTCAGATATATATGGGGGTCGTTCTACCTATCTGGGGGCGTCCTAGGTAGACGCTCCCTTTTTTTCTTTTAGTGGGAAAATGTTTATCTGGTGTAATAGGGACCTTTTTAGGAGGGAAAACCATATTTGAATATTTATAAATAATTAAAATATTTCTTTATTTATAAAAATATTTTGTATAATGTATTTTAATAAAAAGGTTTTATTAGGTTTGTGCAAATTTAAAGTTTAAGACAAAAAGGTATATATTTGATCATTAATCAAGTTTAATTATTTGTTTTTACACACCTTAAGTGATTTACGTCGAAATGGAAATTTACGACTAATAATGTGTATACGTTTACTTTTATCGTAGAATGTTTTTACATTTTGTCATCTTCAAAACGTAGAGATGTCGAAAAATATAAATAACGTTTCTAGACATTATTTGTATTAACAAAGATCAAACCAAAGACACGATGATTCATAGTTGTTCGGCTATGAAACTCCTCTTCGTCCTACTCCACTCCCCGAGTACCCAACTCGAGATTTTTCTTCACTATGTGAACAAGCTCCCTTTATGTGGAGAAAACCGTACACGTCGCTTACACTTTTTCTGGTACTAAGCTAAATACCGAGTTCTACTTCAAGATAGAACCAATATAACACACTATGTATTTTAAGGCCTAAAATACTAACCTATCATACACATATGATAACATAATACAAATAGAGGAAGGTGGATAAACATTACAACTGTGATGACTCTACTAAACCAATGACACTTGAAACTTGAAGTGTTCTTTGTGTTCTTCACTAAAGAGTGGAATGATTGGTGACTTGTAATGGATTATATAACAAGTATAATGATCAAAGAATGTTTGAGAGAAAATAAATATGCAAGAGAAAAGTTAGAAAAGGGTGAAGCAAATGAAAATATTCGGTTCCTATTAATAGGCAAATTTAAAATTCAAGATATGACAATTGCACGAAGTCCATCGTACCCCGGACCCGTCCTTGATTTTGGTGGATCCGTAGGTAGCAGCTAGCTGTTATTTTGTTTTTAGTGGTTAACCACAAATCTTTACAATATTCTAATTGTACTTAATAATTAGATTTAATAGATTCTTTTAGAAGAATATATTTCTTAACATGAAAAAGGAAATATTTTTTAGATTTGAAAAGATATGGAAAGATTGTTTCCATTTATGATTAATCCTATTTTGTCTTATTGATTAATATAACTAGTTTATAATTAAGCATATGTTTACTTGAAATCATTTGATTAGTAGTAGTTTATGCAAATGATTAAATTTGTATGTAAGACAAAATATTTTTCTTTGATCATTAACTACACTTAATAATGTCATATTCATACCTTAAGTGATTTGGCGTCGGCAGGTAAACTTACGACTAAATAACTTGTTTACGTAAACTTTTACGTAATATGACATTATATTTTTTATTATCAAAACATGAAGATCATTAAAATTTATTTTGAGGGGATAGTATAAAGTTTAAAATGGTCAAAAGAAAATTCTTCAAAGTCAAAAATAGTTGTTGTCAAGTGTGACAATATTAAAAACAGTTTGTTAGCATTCTAAGTTGCATCCGTTCACCAACATCTTTTTGAGGGAGAGTACAAAAACAAAAAGCCCTAAGTTTTATGGAAATAATTTTATAAGGGGATCAAGAGCAGAAACTTTTAAGATGTTTTTTAAAAAGAAATTCAAAATATTTCAATAATTATATGCTCGACTCCCTCCCCTCATTTCACAGTTGGTATCATCAAAATTTATTTTGAGAGGAGAGTATAATGTTATAAATAAAGAAATGAACTACTTTAATGTACATAATAATAATAAAAAAAAATTGTTAACATTTTGTGTTAAATATTTTTTTTAGTGATAATTTTTTTTAGTCTACGGATTTTTTTTCTTGCGAATTAAATAATTTTTTGTTTGCGCAAGTTAGTTAGTTTGTGGTGATTAATTGAGCAAGCTTGTCGGGATTATTCGTTGACTATCGGGATTTTTGTTCGAGACAAGATGAGTCGAGACGTGATTACGGTTGGTTCGACAATGCGGATTCCGTTGTTATATCGGGGTGAATACTCTCAGTGGCGTGAACGGTTTATGAACTATCTTGAAGAGCAAACGGATGGTGAAGCAATGATTAATTCTATTCAGAATGGTGATCACCCATTGCCTGTTATTGCTCAAGTGTCACTTGCTGGAACCGCACCAAATGCACCTCCTACTCTTAAGGATCCCCAATTTTGGACTGCTGAAGAGAAAAAGAATCGAAAGATTGATCGTCTTGCAAGATCTCTTTTGATTCAAGGGCTTCCAAATGACATTTATTCTCTTATTGATAGCAACGATACTGCTAAAGATTTATGGGATGCTCTTGAAAGGCAGATGCGTGGTTCTGAGTATGGTGAACAAGATAGGAAAGCTGCAATTTTATATGAGTATGAGACTTTCAAAGCTACTGAAGGAGAACAATTGCTTGATACTTATCTTCATTACTTAAAAGTGATTAATGATTTGAAAAAGTGTGGTTATAAGAAAGATAATTATGAGTTGAATTACAGGTTCTTGAACAATCTGCAACCAAAATGGGAAAGTATGGTACACTAATGAGGCAAACTAAAAACTTAATGGATATCAATATTGATGCTCTCTACAACATTCTGAAGCAAAACCAAGGTGATGTGAATAAAGCAATGGGCTATAAGAAGAAAGCTGTTATGGTTACTTCAGATCCATTAGCATTGGTTGCTGAGAAAACAAACTTGAGCAAACGTAGAGAGAAAGTTGTAGTTCAATCAGAGGAGGAAGTGATGATGAAGATATCAGTGATTAGAAAAAGATTATTGCGTCGTTAGCAAAAGCTTTTAATCAAAAGAAGCATTATGCTAAGCCAACAAACAACAATTTGAGAACTTCTTCAGCCTCTTCTTCAGCAAACAAGAAACTAGAGTACGTGGAGTCAGAGGAAAAGAAAGAGGATAAGAAATCCAATAAGAAGAAACAGGATATGAGCAAAGTTAAATGCTATAATGGCAAGAAGGAATGACATTTTTCCAAAGACTATAAGAAAGCAAAGGTCAAAGACTACAACTACTACAAGACAAAGATGTTGCTAGCTAAGAAAGACGGTGATGAATAAGTGCTTCTTACTGAGGACCAAGCTTGGATGGACTCTAGTAGTGATTCAGATAAAGAGATCAGTGTAAATATGGTCTTCATGGATGAAATGGATAAGGTTCTTTCAGATTCAGAGGAAAGTTCATCATCTGCTGAAGAAACCATTGATGAGGTATCTTATTACACCTTTGATTCTGAAAGTGAATCTGAATATGAAACTTTAGAATATTATGATAACTCTACTAATTATGGTTTATTTGTGAACAATGATGATGATCAAGAAATTTTTCATGATGCAATTGAATCTGCTAGTGAAAATTTTAATGAAAATCATATTGTATCTCAAACAGATCATGATCAGTCAGAAGTTGATCATAATGATTCTGAAGACAAAGATCATTTAGTTGATAAATTGATTAAGAAGTTTAACCACAAGATTGCTAAATGTCAGAAACGTATTGAGAAAGCGAATCAACAAAGCAAAGATTTAGAAAATCAAAACAAGGATTTACAAGATAAATATGATGTTTTGAAGAATCAAGTAAACACTTTTGAGGAGAAAAACAATGAATTTAATGAACAAATAAAAGTGTTGAACGAAACGAATGTTGATTTGCTTGCTCAAACGGAAGTTTTGCAAGAACAACTCAAAGTCAAACATGTTGTGATTGATACTCACACTGAATGTCAAGCACAATATGCTAAACTTGAGGAAGAAAGATATCAATATATGATTAGATATTCTGCTCTTTGTGATAATGATAAACAACATAGGAAAAAGATTGATGAACAAGAGATTTTATTTGATAAGATGAGTCGTCAGTTAGTTGAGATGAATAATAATGTACTAAGGCTTCAAGAGAAAATTTTAGAAAAAGAAACGAAAATTTTAGAATTGGAAGAGTGTGTGCGTAACAAGGATTTAGAAATTGAAAAGTGTTTGGAAAGATTGAATGATTGTGAAAACAAACTTCATAAAATCGGACAAACGCGTCAGACAATACATATGATCATGCCTTCTAAGGATAAAATGTATAATGGTCGAAAAGGAATAGGTTTTGAAAATCCAAGTTATTTTTGTAAAGCAAAAGATTTGAGACCTAGTCTTTACGATGAGAGGGTTATTGGTCTAGGGTATACTCCGATGTTTCTCACTCATTCGAATGAAGCTTTGGAAATTAAGAAATTTAAAAGAGCAAGAGAGAATAAAATTGAGTTTGCCTACGATTATGAAAATCTGAATGCAAGTTATGTGAATGAAAAGATAAATTTTTCGAATGATTATTTTCAAGATATAATAAATCCAGATTTTGAAAAGATTGATTCTCCGTTTCAGCAAACAAGTTCACTCAAACCATATGTTCCAACAGTGATTTTAGAAAAGATCATAATTGATTTGGAAGATGAAGTAGTGAGTCTTTTGGAAAAAGAAAAAGAAAATTTGGAAATAATTGAGTCTTTGAAATCAAAAGGTTCTGAGTCGAGTGAAAATGCAATTTCTGAATCGAGAAATCAAAGTGAAAATGATTGTCATATAGTTGAAAAGAGTTGTAACAATTTGGAGAATTCAAAAGTGATTGCTCTAGGAATGTTTAAAATAAATGTGTCACAAAGTGTTTCACCAATTTTAGCGTATAAAACGTCTTGTGCTTCAAATAATGTTGAAAATAAAACAAAAAGAAAAAGACGTAAGAGAACATCATCAAAACAAAATGACAAACAAATGAATAATGATGTATTGCGTGCTAATAGAGATTTTGTTCAGTTTTCAGATTTAGACACTTTAAGTAGTGTTAGAAGACCTAAGCATAGCGGTGTTACTTGGAAGAAGAAAGGGTCGTCTAATACTTCTAATGATGATTTATCTTCTGTTAGTTATTCAAAATTGAACAAAGATGTTAAGCGATATTCTCACAAAGACTTGTTGTCATGTAATAATTCTCATCATGTAGACACTAGAAGTTCTTATGCTTGTAATGATGCTATGAATGTTTCTTGTAACTCTAGATTGTATGTTTCTTGTGATGTGAATGATTTGTTTGTTTTTGATGATGTAAGTATTAGAAAATCTTAAGTTAGCAAGATGCCTTTTAGGAAAAAGCCTCGTGATTCTTTGAATGTGCGTTCTAAGAGTAATTCGAATAAATCTTTACCTAGAACTGTGTTTAGGTGGCTTCCTAAAATGCAACCGTTAGCTGAAGCCGTAGCTAAATGGATTCTAAAAGTCAAGCGTCAAATAGATAAAATTTCTAAGATACCTAACTCATCGGGACCCATTTTCAAATGGGTACCCAAAGTTTGTTGAATGTCTTTGGTGTTTTATTTATTGCAGATTGTCCAGATTCGTCTTTGGATCATCGATTCAGGATGTTCATAGCATATGACCGGTAATCGTGCTCTTTTGACAAACTTTGTGGAAAAGTTTCTTGGAACGGTTTACTTTGGAAATAATGATTTTGTGGTGATTGTTGGCTATGGAGATGTTGTTATTGGATCAATGACGATCAAGAAAGTTTACTATGTCGAAGGTTTATGACATAACTTATTTAGCTTTAGACAGTTTTGTGACAAGGGCCTTGAAGTTGCCTTTCGAAAGTCGACATGTTTTGTTCGAAACGAAGATGGTGTAGATTTTCTTACTAGTGATCGTTCGTCGAATTTGTATACTATTGCTCTTAACGAAATCACATCAAATTCTTCGGCTTGTCTCCTAGCAAAGGCTTCTTCTTCGCAATCTTGGTTGTGGCATCAACGTCTTTCTCATTTGAATTTCGCCACAATCAATAACCTTGTGAAAAACAATCTTGTTCGAGGTCTTCCTAAGATGAAATTCGAAAAAGATCATTTGTGTTCCGCTTGTGAACAAGGGAAGATTCATCGGAAACATCACAAGTCCAAAACGGCTTTTGCTTCGAATAAGCCACTTTATCTTCTTCATATGGATTTGTGTGGTCCGATGCGCGTCGAAAGTATTAACAGAAAGCGATATGTGTTAGTTGTTGTCGATGATTATTCATGGTACACATGGGTATTCTTTCTTCATTCAAAAGATGAAGCTTCTGAAGTCATTATTTCATTCATCAAGAAAACCCAAGTGAATCTTCAACTTCAAGTTCAGCGTGTTCGAACTGATAATGGTACTGAGTTTAAAAACAAAACTCTTGCTAAGTTCTTTGATGAGGTCGGCATTTCTCAACAATTTTCTGCTGCAAGAACGCCACAGCAAAATGGTGTCGTGGAAAGGAGGAATCGAACCTTAGTCGAAGCTGCAAGAACTATGCTTACATTTGCAAACTTACCATTGTTTCTTTGGGCTGAAGCCATCGCAACAGCTTGCTTTACACAGAATCATTCGATTATTCACAAACGTTTCGATAAAACTCCTTATGAGCTCATTAACAAGAGAAATCCAAACATCAAGTTCTTTCATGTGTTTGGTTGCAGATGTTATCTTCTCAATGATTATGATGATGTTGGAAAGCTTAAGGCAAAAGGGATATTGGAGTGTTTGTTGGATATTCAAAAGAATCTGCTGCATTCAGAGTTTACAATAAACGAACTCAAAAGATTCACAAGAGCGTGAATGTGATTTTTGATGAAATTTCAGAAATGGCTTCTAAACAATTCAGTTTAGAACCCGGTTTATCTAATTTAAACGAAACGGGAAAATCTTCAAATCCAACGGTTTCACAAGTTTCAGAAATTTCAAAGAAAGATTTGGAAGATTTATTTCACAATTTTTATGATGAGTATTGTTATTCTTCAAAGATAACGAAATCTCTGACAATAGCGAAATTCCTTCGCATGAAGGAGAAGTTTTTCATGAGGTTTCTGAATCATTTCAAGAGGAATCTTCTTCATCTTCATTGAATGATGACGTTCAACAAAGTTCAGAAGAAGTAATGGTTCCTCCAACAAATACTCAATCGATTTCAAATAACATGAACGTAATGTGAATGAAGCAAGTTCGTCACATAATGTGTTTGATGAACGATTGGAAGATGCTTATTTTGATGCAAGTACGTCATTCCATGATCCTTCCAATGTTCATACATTCTATCACCTTACCCACATGAGAGAAATTGTGGACTAAAGAAATCCATCCACTTCATAAAATAAATTGGTGTGATCCAAAGTGAGTGTTCGCACAGAGGACAACTAGCAAATTCATGTTTGTTTGCATGTTTGCTAAGTAGTATTGAGCCTGCTAACGTGGCTGAAGCTTTGAAAGATGTTGATTGGGTTAGTGCAATGCAAGATGAGCTTGATCAATTTGCAAGATTGAAAGTTTGGAGATTAGTTCCTCGACCCGAAGGCAAGACTATCATCAAAACCAAATGGATCTTCAAGAATAAGAAAGATGAAAGCAGTTTGGTTATTCAAAACAAAGCAAGGCTTGTAGCTGTAGGATACTGTCAACAAGAAGGCATTGATTATGATGAGACGTTTGCTCCAGTTGCTCGAATTGAGGCTATACGCTTATTTCTTGCATATGCTGCTCATAAGGATTTCACGGTCTTTCAAATGGATGTAAAGACGGCGTTTCTCAATGGAATTCTTAAAGAGGAAGTATATGTTGGTCAACCTCCAGGTTTTGTCAGCAAACAATATCCAGACCATGTGTATGCTCTCGACAAAGCTCTGTATGGTTTGAAACAAGCACCTCGGGCATGGTATGACGTTCTTTCAAAATTCTTGGTTGATAGTGGTTTCCAAAAAGGTTCAATCGATACTACTCTTTTCATTAAAAAGAAGGGTAAACATATAATGCTAATTCAAATATACGTTGATGACATTATATTTGGCTCAACGAATCCAAAATATTGCACGAAATTTTTAGAATTAATGGTAAAACGTTTTGAAATGAGTATGATGGGAGAAATAAAATTCTTTATCGGGCTTCAAGTAAATCAATTTTCAAATGAATTTTCATAAATCAATCTAAGTACATTCTTGATATTTTGAAACGATTTGGAATGGAAAATTGTGATACGGTTCCCACTCCCATGGTTGAACAAGCTAAACTCAAACTTGATTTAGTTGGAAAATCAGTTGATCATACTGATTATCGTAGTATGATTGGATCGTTGATGTACCTTACTTCGAGTAGGCCAGATATAATGTTTGCAACATGTATGTGTGCTAGATATCAGGCAAACCCAAATGAACATCATGTGTCAGCTGTTAAAAGGATCTTTCGATATCTCAAAGGGACTATTAATTTAGGCCATTGGTAGGGTTTTAAATAGCGCGCCATAGCGCGAAGCGTGGCCTCCACGTTACGAAACAGGCGAAGGCGTCATCTCTAGGTGTGGCGTGCAATATAGTGTCATATAGCATGATAAAGCGCGCTATAGCGCATAGCGTGACGAGTTTTTTTGAAGTATTTAAGGGATTTTCTAAATTTTGAGATTTATGCTTGGATTTACTAATATTTTGGATTGATGCTTGAATTTAATAATATTTACCACTCATATTATTCTAAACTATGATATAATCTATAAATCTATAAATATTTTTTGCCGCCTTAAGTCACGCTTTAAAAACGCCATGTCGCTACGCCTCACGCTAAAGCTTGAGGCTTGGCTATGCCGCTACGCCACGCTTCACGCTATTTATAACCTTGTCCATTGGTATCCAAAAGATTTCGGCTTTGATCTAACTGCCTATTCAGACGTAGACCATGCAGGATGTCACTTAGATCGAAAAAGTACATCTGGCAGTGTTCAATTTTTAGGTGACAAGTTAATGTGTTGGTCGTCCAAGAAGCAGAATTGCGTGTCTATTTCTACAGCAGAATCTGAATATGTTGCTGTTGTGCTCAAGTTTTGTGGATGCGCACTCAATTGACTGACTATGGCTTCTTCTACGACAAAGTACCAATTTACTGTGATTCAAATAGTGCTATTGCAATCTCGTGCAATCCGGTACAACACACTCGAACAAAACACATTGATGTGAGGTATCATTTTATAAAGGATCATGTTGAAAAAGGAACAATAGAGTTATATTTCGTTGGTACTGAATTTCAACTTGCGGATTTATTCACGAAATCTCTGCCTGAAGCTCGATTTAAGTTTTTAGTCGAGAAGTTGGGTATGATGAGTCGTGAAACATAAATTCTTTACCACGAAATGTTTTTGTTAATAAATTTTAGAAAATACAAAAAGAGTTTTTTTTATCAAATTTTAGAAAAATACAAAAAGATTTTCTTTTATATAAAATTTAAAAAAGACAAAAAGATTTTCTTTTATATAAAAAATTTCAGAAAAGACAAAAAGATTTTCTTTTATACCAAATTCTATAGAAAACACAAAAAGATTTTTGGTTTTGATGGCTTTCATACATTTCAGTATGAAACCCGAGCTTAAAATGATGGCTTGTGTACATGTCAGTACATAACCCGTGCTTTAAAGAAAAGAAAATGTTCGTTTCAGAGCATTTATCTTTGAAAAAGAAGAGAAGTCTTCTTTGACTTGAGTCATTGACAAATATTTTTCAAAATATTTATGTGGTACTTAAAAGATAAAATCAATTTGTTTTAAAAGTCAATGATCTCAAGTTGATGAGTTACAATCGATTCGAATTTTAAAATGTGGTACTTTCAAGATAAAATCAATTTTAAAAGGTCTTTAATTCGATGTAATTTTTGTTTGAAAAGTTCTAAAAAAATAACGACTCAGAAGTGCAAAGTGGAACTCTCTCATAAAGGTTTTATCGAAAATACGGTATTTTTCGAGGGGGAGTGTTCGTATGTTTTGTAGAAAAAAAAATCAGAAAGTTAAGAAAATGGTAAATTGTGTACATTTCATCTTAACATATTCGTATTTTTGTGTTTTTAGCTTTATGTTAAAAATGTTTCTCGGCATATGTTAAGGGGGAGTGTCTTTAAAATGATTGAAAACTTTCAAAGAGCAAAAAAATTTCTTCTTCATATGATGTTAGTGAGAATGATAAAAAATAGAAAGAGAGATTTGTGAGAGAAAAATAGAAAGAGAGAAATGAGAAATCGTATACTTGAAAAAATGAAAGTGTATGTCGTGTGTTTCAAAAGCAAGAACAACACATGAAAAGAAAAAGAGAAAAGTATGAAAGAAAAGAAATGCCACCGCATACGAAAACAAACTAGGGTGCTTGTTCTACATTCTCTTGATCTTATCAAAATCTTATGATACGATTTTAGATTTTCATCATGGTTATCACAAAACATTCTTTCTAAAGGAATTATCTTGGCGTGTGTTAATTGAGTTGCACGGTGTGATTTAGTTACTCTTAAATACTCCTATGATCTTCCAGAACCGGAATTGATCTACCCCTGAGTCTTCCTTCTAATTTAGGAAAGTTAGGTCTAGGTGAGGAGTTTGAGGTGCAAATCAACATTTTTCAAATGCCAAAAAGGACTTATGAGATAAAGCTTTGAATGAAAAAGAATAAATGAAAAATGATAAATATGTCAAAAGAACACAAGAATATGATGAAGAAGAATTGAATGATAAGCAATGAAAAGGTTGGAGTTGAAAAGTGAGAGGCTTAAGAAGGGTGTTTCTCCTAAACTAGGATAGAAACTAGGTCAACTCATAATCTATCGGATTTCATTCGTTGATTTCTGGTATTGAAGTAGACATCATGGCCCCAGTGATGCAATTACACAACCCCTCCTAGCCACTCAAGTACTTCTTAAAAAGTATTTGTTTCATTCTCACAGAGATTAAACGCATAATCTATCGACTTCTCATTCCGAGAATGTTGGTATTGAATAAAGGACATTCTGCTCAAGTCCTTGCTTACTAAAAGTGCACAAGAGTCTAGAGCCAATTTGATATTCAATGAAATATCTTTAGGACACAAAAGTACGTTTGTATTAAACATCAAGGATACAAAAGGTACAATGATATATGTCTTTGTGACATTGCATGTCTATGTGACATTACCAGAACATTCTGGAGTGATGCTATAAAATAGTATTCACAATGATCGAATGGAAATCCTACCAGTGCTAACATCATGCCAACGTTGAACGAAGGTCACTCAATTTAAAATGATTGCTTAATGATTCAAATAAGTGTTAACTAGTAATCTATGTGATCTAGTGGTTATGTGTTTCCCAAGGTAACACAACACTAAGTTCACGAGATCATTTCTTATTTGGATTTCATGATCACATTTTCGCATCCTTATCATCGAGATATTGATTTGATCATATTTTTCAAATATATCATCGGGAATTTTCAAAGCATGATCTTGTGATGTATGAATTTTAAGTTTAACGTGGAAGATGGTTCTTACTCTAATAATTCTTCATTCATCTTCTAAAACATACAACAACAACATTTCTACCTTTCACAAGCATAACATCTTCAACGAATCTTATAATGACAAAAGTTATCTTTCAACCTTCACGGAATGATAACAACCAAGTTTGATGGTTTGAGGGAGCTTATGGGTTATTTTGGGGGAGTATGTTTGTTTATAAAGGGGAGAATGTTTGATTCTTAGAGAGAAAAGAAATGTGTTCGATTTCAATTTCATGGACTTCAAAGGATATTCTTTACCCGGAGCTTATTTTGGAAGCTTATATGATCATGATGTTCATGATGGATCATAATCATCATGAGGGGGAGAAGATATAAGCTTGAAACTTAAGAGATATATTCAAGTATATAAAAGGGGAGAAGATATAAGCAAGAATATATGGGACAAATCAAGAAATTGGTAAAGAAAGAAATTCATTGTGTTATAAGTAGTTTGATCAAAAAGATATGTTTTATCTTCATGATTGGTGAGGATTAAAAGAAATAAGAGAAAGCAAAAATAGAATGAGAAAATGTATATATTATTGGTGAGGATTAAAAGAAAAGAGAGAAAGCAAAAATAGAATGAGAGTTAATATTGTTAATTTTTCTTTTCTTATTGCACAATCAAGGTATACATAACTTCAATATTTCCAAGAAGATGGATGATGTGATTGAGGGGGAGCATAAAGAGTATGAAGATCATGTGGAAAAAGTCAAAGTGTCAAGTCTTTTACAAAGAAATCTCAATCAATATCATCTTGTTTCAAATCTTTCGTCACAACATTAGGAGATATGAAATCTAACATTCCAAGATCATTCAAAGTTAAAGGATTTCATACAAGCTATGTAAAGAATCAAGTTGCAAAAGAGGTCAAAGTTAGCTTTTGAGAATGCTGATTTTGAGTTCGAGAGTAGAGTTGATACCTTCAGGGATAAAAAAAATCTATCCTGTCATATAGGGAGAGAAAATTATATCAGGAGAGATTTGCTACAAGGTCGTCCTCAACTTTCATAAAGAATTCTTAGTGTTTTCGAGCTTCAAAGAAAAAGAAAATGACAAACTATTTCAGAATCAAGTATTCAAGAATAATGAAAGAAGTAAGTCTTCATCAAAAAGATAAAATAAGGATAGTTTTAACAAGTAGATCATTGTTAGGGGAGAATGTTAAAATAAGAAATGTTCTACTTGTAAGCACTATTATAAAGTGTAGGGACTAAATATGTTAAGTAAGGAAAGTTTAGTCAACAAGCTAACCAAGGGCTATAAATAGTAATTTATGCCATGGTTAGATGTAACAACTTCATTTTATCCAAGGCAAGTTAGGTAATTCTCTCTCTAAACACACACACTAATTACACCTTGATCTTCACACACTAATCATCAATCAAGATCTATTGGTTAATAGCTACAAAAGAAATATTAGAATATTCGTTGCACACAAAAGAATAATAAAAAGATGAATGCCTAGAAAAGAAAAACGGGGATACTTCGATGCATTTTTAAACCATTAGCCTTTGTATGTATATGTGATATTTAATGCATCAAATATTTTGAAAGCGTTTAGACTAACTACATATTCTTCAAGCAATATTTTGTCCAAATACGCACATTAGATGCACTTTATTTTTAATATTATATGTGATGTTTCGATATTTACGATGCTTTAAAGTTTAATGACATTTTAATTAATCAAACTATGTACAATGTATGTTTTTTAACACATTTTATATGTGAATTATTTATATTTTCGATTAGTTATTTAATTTTTATGTTTAACTCATAAAGACGGAAAATCTTTAAATCTCTGTTGGGACGGGGATGGGGATGTAAAATGAATCCTCAACGGAATGGGGCCGGGGATGAGGATGGAAATGAGAAACGGGGATGGTAAATACGATTTTTAAAATTCCCCGCCCCATTGCTATCCCTATTCATTGTTATTACTTGTAGTTTTGTCCCATCAAATGACATTCGATATGATGATTTAATACGTTTAGATTGCCTTTCCGATGGCAGAGGCCTCAATGCGATCTCATAAATGGCTTCTGCTGACTATTTATCTATACAGGCCAGTTTGTAATTCTTATATACAACTTTGACTTGTGAACATTTAATGCCAACTTACAAGTTCTAGTTTATTTAAATAGCTATAACCGGTCAAACATTTGAAGGTCAAAACAGTTTCAGATAAACAAAAACACGTCCAAAAACTGAATCCTACTATTTATAGGAAGATTATATAGTTTTCTGTAGTTTAACTAGTTGGCACATGATGATACAAGCACTTTCATGACATATAATACATAATACTACTAATGGTGACCATATATCTTTTTTAAATTAAAAGAGAAACTGATAATAACCTGCAACAAATCTGAACTCTAGAACAGATCAGAAAAATGACAAGGCATAAGGTTACACGCCAATAGCAATTACGCCATTATTTTAAAAAGGCATAACCCTAAACTTTAAACTCTTAAAATATATCCATAGCCGTACCAATTACAAAAAAGAAACAGTACAATAACAGTCATTTTGTCTACCACCCACGGAACTTTATGTGCTGGTGCACAACTACAGTTTCCGTTTAGTCAAAAATCTCATCGTTTTTGTCCAACTATCACAAAAACACCATGACTAGAAGTTCAATGAGTCTTAACCATTTGATGCAGTATGTAGATGTAAAATATGAATAAGAGACGCATGTTGAGGACATTTGGGCATGCAAACAAAATGGTACACAATGGACTAAACCGTCTACTAGTGAGCATTGGTTCCAGCCTTGATCGCGGCTGTCATCAATACGGCCTGTACCACATAGGCCTCCTGGCCCTTGGAAGCCTTCTGCAATATAACAACATATATGTTAGATTCCCCAAGTGAAATATGAAAAGATGCAACTATAAAAAAAATATGTAGCCAGCCAGTCATACAGACGAGGGTGGAGATAATCATATGTTTTCACAATAATATTTTGATCATATTGACTAATAAATTAACATATGTAGTTCAAAAAATTAAAAATATATGATAAGAGAAACTGAATATTATTCATCAACTTCATTCACAAGGTAGGAAATTACACCAAAACCGTGTTACCAATAAACCTAGTCCAATACTCCAATGCACATGCTTCAATTACTAGATCATAATAAAGGGTGAATGATGTAAACATGTATTGTATATCCTAATGTCCATACAGGAGAAATGTAAGAAGCTGAAACCACTAATTAAACCGTGTCCATACACGAAAAGTATGCAAACACAAACGCAGCAACAAGCAGTACTTTTCTAGGCCAAGTATCATAAGTCAAGATATTTTGGCTTCGCAAGAAATAAGCAGCGTGGGTTCAAAGAGGCAAATAAAACAGGCAGAGTTGCTATTCATTTTAAAAGCCTCAGCAAGTAGATATATGTTTAAGACGAAGTGCCAAATAGAAAAAACTATACTAAAAAAATATAACACAAAATGAGGTGTGCAACTTTGACCATTTACTATAAAAAGAACAATTAGGGTTATGCTCGATTTTCTAAAAGACAATGTCCAAACAACCTATCTACAAACAAATAGGTGGAAACAGTCAAATGAACGAATCTTCCCAAAATGTATTTTACGTCACACCTCATATATCGCATATACCAAATCTCATAATGACAGTGTTGTAGAAAATCGGACATGGCGGCCGATATATCAGTGATATATCGCTTGGCGGTGGTCCACCGCCACGATTTGCAGTAAATCGACCAATCTTGGCGTTTTGGTCAAAATCGGTCAAACTCGGCCCATTTTTGGTCAAAATCGGTCAAACTCTGCCATTTTTAGTGTTATGATTTTCTTGATGGTGATTTAATTTGAGAAAGAAGGGTTGTTTCTATGGTGGAGGGGAGGTTGAAGAAGGTGAAAGAGGTTGAAGAAGGTGAAAGATAAAAATACGGTTGTGCAAAATGCATATAACCTAATTATAAATTGTTTATTGGATAAGTTAAATGGGCCTTACAAATAACTTATTGGGCCTTATTGAAAGTATTGAAAAACTCAGTTAAAACTATACTTCTGTGTAATATATAACTAAATATATAATTAGAACATTAATAAAATTATTAAAAATAATAAAAACATTAATAAAGTTCTTAAAAAAATATATTAATTTTGCAGATTTTATATCAAATAAATATTCAAAATATTAAAAATATATATATTTTGTGGTTATTAACTTATTTTGTTAAGATATTACTAATATTTTTTTTTTAAATAAATTCCTTTATAATTTATGGTCACCGCCAAGAAACCGATATATCGCCGTCAAGACCGATATATCGCTTGGCGGTGGTCGACCGCCGAGACACCGCCGAGCGATTTTTACAACACTGCAAATGTGATATGTCACAGTAAAGATTGTAATCATAATATTGATTATAAAAATTATAGCTTCGTGAAAAAGTTATCTGGTCAACCTGGGTATCAGCTCATACAGATAGCCTGAACCCAATTCAACAGTTGCCAAAACTGGTTTTGACACTGTTTTATTCACATTACAATAGAACCACTAAGATTATAAATAATTGAACACGTACTCGTAAGTCCATTAGACAAAGAAAAGCTGGAAGTTGCAGAATTAGGCATATGGTGCAGGATAAGCACTGATTGTAGACCAAAGAAATGCTAACTAATGCCCCCCAAAGCCTTCACGATTTTAAATGAGCAAAAATAAAGTCAACTCACAAAAATCAACTCGATTAATCGATACTTTATTAGAAACTTAAGATTACAGTGTATCTAACCCCTCATAGAAACTCTTTTTTAAGCTCAGATCTAACCTTAAAATAGCTACCAATATATGAAACTATCAAAACCCTTACGCGTATGGCTTTTACATTGCACATTTGCACCTAATAGCTTCGAAACATGGTTGAGACAACATGTTCGAGTTTCTAAAGACAGTTTTATTCATTCACTGTGCCTCGCTATCGTACAAAACCTTGCATGACCAGAGAATTCAGTTAACAGGGTTTACTAGAAGGATATAATGCCAAATGTTTAGCTCCACAGCATGTAGAATACCTGGATGTCGAGTTCTAAGATTTTTGTCAGCTATAAGAGGCAACTGAAGAAAAAAATCTGCAATCAATGGCTTGATCTCTAAAGGTTAGATAACCACTTGATTACACTCTATCCGTCCCAAAATATATGTCCATCTTTCTATTTTAGTTTCTTCCTATATAAGTATTTGACCAATTTGTGTTATAACTTTTCTCTGACGGGTTAAATGGTAAAATTTAAAGGTTTAGCCAATAAGAAAACAGGTCAAATGGGTTGAGCAGGCCCAAATACCCATAGTGAAAAGTCTCTTTATTTAAAAGCTCAAATGATTATTATTTTGCCATTACTAACCCACAATTACTTAGAAGAAATAAAAAAAAATAAGGGTGGTGAGGGAGGATTTGAAAAATGAGGAGAAAGTATTTCGGGTCCCCAAGCCGTTTCAACCTATGCCAAAAAAATAGCTACTTGACACTGTACCCAATGCACCCAATTTGCCACCTCTATAGTAAGTAGTAACTATAAGTCTACCTACACAGTTAAACAGCATACTAGACTCTTCCAAAGCACCTAGAAACTGACAAAATTTTGCAGCAATCCTTCACCGGATGCCAACTGCAGTATGCTTCAAAATTAAAAACGATAAAGACCTAGCATATTAAGCTGAAATAAGCGCAGGTACAACTTAACATATACATCCCTACCATACAATTACTGCAACCCGAAAAATCATTCCACATTCTGGTAGGCATTAAGCCAACTGGTGATAGGATACAAAATGAAAATGTTACATAACTAAAAAATGATTCTGACACGTACCCGTAGCCATATGGAGGGAACATTGGTGGGCCAGGCATGTAGGGCCTTCGTGAGCGAAATCCATATGGTCTGGGACCCCTCGCTCTGAATTGCTTCAATCCAGGAACATTGGTTCTTTTAGCAGCAACCTGCACCGAACCAAAATCAACACATGAGAATGTGTAGCCAAAATGAGTAAAAATATCAAACAGGATATAATAAATATAATTAGGACCTTGAGTTGACGCCCATGCAATTCTGATTCATTCAAAAGCAAAGAATTCTGAACAGATTCAAGCTCCACGAATTCCACGTATGCAAAACCTTTTGGTTGACCGAATTTGTCAGTTAATATTGTCACCCTATTTACAGTTCCACATGACTGGAAATGCTGTTGAACCTCTTCTGGTGTACATGCATAGTCCACCTGAAATCCATAACAACTAAATTAGCACCTATCCGGAAGAGCATACAAAAACGACTTCTCACAGACACATAAATAATCATACAACTTGCAATTCTTAAGCTTAAGAACATAACAAAATTAGAGATGAAAATCAAATAAACCATAGCAATTGACACTAGTAACAAAGTCATTAATCGCTTATTTAACATGGCAGGAATAAAGGGCTTTGTTCAAAAGGGTTGATATAAGTCATCAATTAACTGAAGTTCTGCAGGCAATTTGTTGCCTCAAAAATTTGTGTTCATAACAATTGGATGTGTGCATGGAAGGTCATCTGTTGTCACTACATAGTACTTGAATGTGCTAGATAGTAATATTAGCATCATCAGTTTTCCGAAGAAAAAAAAAGTATTTTAATGCTTCATGGCCTTGAAAGGCAGCAAGAAACACCAGCCAAAATAATAAGTCTGAAGCTGGAAGAAGCTACTAAAATAGAATTGTTGACAGATAAGTAAAGATCACAATAACACTCTGAAACACATGATACCAGTAACATCTCTTTTCTTAAGGCACAAAAATTCATACTGCATCTACATTGATTTTGAGTTTGTGTGTTTGATACAGAAACTCCTCACCAATTAGGAATAGTTGCACAAAAGTACAAATTATATTTTATTTTATCACACCGTATCAGGTTTAATATAATAGAATAAGGTGAAGTATCAACTCACATTGCCGACGTAATTGAAACGAGTAGATCATTCAGCCTCTTCTTCTCAGACCAGCGCAAGCAGAAGTCGCTAGGATCCTCTGAAGATTCATCATAGAAAGAATTAAGTCAACCAAGATATTTAAGTATAGCAAATCCTTTATATCTTAACAGTAGGTGCAGTAGCAAACACAGTACAGAAAAAAGGTTATAGATGAGGAATATAAAACGCTATGAACCGAAGAAAGGAATCTATGAATGACATTTGAAACTTGAAAACAAGGAGACAAAATTCACTAAAGTAAAACATTTATCCAAGTGAAAGAGAAATGCAAGGACCAGTAACATTAACAGATCGTACAATAAGACACATATCTCTCACTATTGTTTTAAACATGAAAATCACGATACATGCACATATTTTTACTAAAAGCTCAGTAATTCAGTGTCCTCTTCCAAGGTCTGAAGTTTCAGTTCAGAAACTATTGCATATTGATCTTCTTGTAAAAGCAATAGCAAGGTTATAAAGCGTACAAATTCATACCCAACAAATATGTTACTTAGATGTGCAAGTAATGGCTCAACTAGACCAGCCACCATCTTACAAAATTTCTACACAGGTAGGTGTATTGATTCTCTTGGAGCATATCATAGATTTCATAACTTAAAATATGTTATGGCTTTTGGTTCTGGACATACATAGGTGTGAATAGCTTAGACTCCTGGTTTTAGGTTTTAAACTTTTCACTCTGGTTTGTAGGAAATTGATTATGTCTGCCTCGCCTGGGAATTCTGTAAAAACTCAGCGAGGTAAACTTTTAAGATTTTGACGGTAAAACTACTTAAACTGCCACAAAAAATAAATAACAAAAAAGAGAAAAAAAAAAAGTTACTCAAGGCTTAAAACACTTGAATTTCGTAGTGAGCAACAACAACAACAATACCCAATCCCGCCGGAACAAGTTATGAGGAAGGTGAGATGTAGAGACACCGCTACCCGAGGGTAAAGGAACTGTTGTGTGTGCAAGCAAATAGACTTTATGTGTGGTGTGTGTGAGGGTGGAAAAGACAATGACATAAAAGAAAGCATATGAAAACAAAAACAAACAAGCGAGCATAGACATACACGCATACGACATAGGGAACACGGGTAATCAGATGTGGTTTTTCCTTGTTCATGTTCAGGTTACAGGGGAGGGCGAGTCTTTTTGACTTGGATGTACGCAGCCTCACTGGGTTAATCCCGGGACCGTTTCCGATCCTTCCCTGGCCAATAATCGGATGCTTCCGTTGCCTTTCTAAAAAAACAGATGCTTCCGTCCAAGGGTACTTATTTATCATTTGCAAGGGTAACACATCTAGCTGAACATAGCTGTTAATGGCTTACACATTTACAATATCTTTAGTCTATCATTCTTTTACGAACTTTCCAATTTAGAAAAGAACCTAAAAATACCAACTTAAACAGTTAAACTGAAATGAGGCTAACAATTCCAACTTAAAAAAACCATCACCGGAAAACTGGTATACTTTTTTGGTACAATAGCGATAACGATACTAACCAAAAGTCAAACTGCCACCACGATAATTTCTAAAGTCAATATTATTGTGTAAAGAGCCATAGATATGACTACTGAATATAACTTAATGCAAGTATCACCCTCCTGAAACACAAGTCTAATACGACAGACACTGAATTACATATACATCATCCAGCTCCACATAAAACAAATCAAATAAACATATAACTTCCACAAAAATATACAAACTATATGCAAACACGGCAAAATCATCTAAAAACAGCATCGTAAATATGAACAAAACATAAACATTCAAGTTATAACTAATACCTTGAGCTGAACCCATCTCCTTCTCAACCTTGGCTTGCATTTCACGAAGAGCACCTGCTTCCTCTTCAATCTCCTTCAATCTCTTCTTCATATCCTCTAGATCCTAAATTAACAAAACCCCACGACCAGGAAAACCCTATGTTAAAAAGCAAGCCTCAAAGTCCTATTAAATAGGAAACATCAATTTTACCTCTAGATCCTAAACTAACACATTGCAACAACAAAAAAATACATTCAAACATCAAACAACCCTAATTACAGAATTTAGGCTGAAATTCAACTCACGCATACACTTAATCATCAACCAGAAACATGAATGAAACATCATTTACGCCTCTATTCCCAAATTAACAGCCCAGCACAGTCATTATTTACTAACAAGCCCTAATGTCAAAAATGAATAGCAATACATACAATTAACCATCAAACATAATTAAAAAGATAATGCAATAAATCATCAAACAAAACATATACACAAATAACAGAGTCGTAAATTAGACCCCAATTTAAAATTAAACGCATATAAATAGAATTTAAAAATTAAAAAAAAAGACCTTAGAGTTGTTATTTTCAACATCTTCAGATTCATCACGAGAACCATCTCGAAATCAGTATCCATCTCCGGGATATCTCCGCCGTACACTTCGTGTTCTTGATCTTGCTCCACTCCTGACACTGAACTTGTCTTATACCCTCTTCAGGATAAGTTGACTTCTAGAGATAAGAGCTTGGACTTATCTGCTTTCAAACTATCCTGCCTATTCTTTAGTCTCTTGTCTTCAGGGTCTTTTAGTTGGGCTCAGTGAGTCTATTGCCACGACTCACTGAACCCATCACCTTCTTCTTTGGCCCAGGCTTCATTCACCAAGAACCGCCTCACTGAATGCTAGAGTCTTTCTCGTAGACTCAGGCTGAGCATCTTGAACGAAACTCACTGAGAGACTAATACGGTTATAATATACACTAACAATATATATCTCAATAAGAGCAATTAAGAAAATTCCCAAAGGAAAATTTACTCTTTAAAATATATATATATATAATATATAGTATACGTATCTTTACCACAAAGTATGATTTCCTGTGTCGTTTTCCCAATGATTTGAGAAATTAAAACATCGCTTGATATTGGATATTGATTTGAATGGGTTCGAAGATTGATTGGGTTTTCTATAACTACTAATTAAAAACAAGCAATTAAAAACAATTAAAACACTAAACAAATTACGGGAAACAAATTAAACGCAACAATTAAGCAAATAAACTAACTTTAACTCCTAAAAATGTAAACTAAATTTCTAATCCTAAGATAGGACAAAAGCAAATTTTAGGAAAAAGAAAAATATTTTTTTTGATTATTTTTAAATTTATTATGAATTAAAAACTAATTAAATCTAATTAAATCTTAAAAAATAGCAAATTAAGTACTAAAAATTTGGAAAAATGATTTTTAAACTTATAAAAGTCTAAAATAACATAAAAACTCAGAAAACTATTTTTAAAATTTAAATCCTATTTTTAAAATTAAAAATTAAAGCTCAAAAATGAAAATTAAAATCTAAAAGTGATGAAAATGATTTTACTGAATGTAAACCTTAAGCTATTTTTTATAAAACTAAAAACTAATTTTTTTGGTAATTTTATAAAACTTTTTTCTATTTTTATTTATATTTTAAGATTTTTACTTTCGAAAATTGATTAAAAATAAAATTTAAGCTGGAAAAATCTAAAAAATTCAGGGTAAATCTTAAACACTAGTAGGAACACAAGAAAAATAAGAAAATCCAATTTGCTAAACGAATAAGCCCTCAAATGAGCTTATATAGCTACGGCTTATTATTGAAAAGGGAAATGAAAACGTGTACTAGTATTAAATTGTGCGTGATATGGATGAATGAGCTATTGAAGCAAACTGGTTAACACGTTGGGTCTATAAGTGAGAGGTCGTGGGTTCGAGTGTGGGCAACCCCTTTTTGCTGCTCTTTTTTATTTTTTACTTTTTTGAAAAACTAAATATTGAGACTTATAAAGGAACGAAATTAATCACTATTATAAAAGAACCTTAAGTCTTAAACTAAGTAATAAGCTCTAGGCAAGCTAATGATAAGCTGCACAGAAAGGGTAAGCTTTTGGGCTTAACTCCACTTAAAGGCTTATAACAAGCTTTTATTTTAAGCTCTAATCAAAAAGGAAAAGTAATCGAGAAAGCTTGAGATTAGCTTATTAATAAATGAAAAAAGATCAACCTAGGAATACTTTAAACTACTGCAAAAATATGATGAAACAGAGGCAAAGTTACTTAGACATCTAGGAGAAAAGCTTAAAACCAAAATAAGCTATAATGCTCTAAAAGCCAAAAACAGCA
Source organism: Tanacetum coccineum (assembly GCA_026074375.1). Taxonomy (NCBI): domain Eukaryota; kingdom Viridiplantae; phylum Streptophyta; class Magnoliopsida; order Asterales; family Asteraceae; genus Tanacetum; species Tanacetum coccineum. The sequence goes on from BQNB010002848.1 coordinate 77,554, forward strand.
AATAAGCCTTTGTAGACTTGACAAACACTTAAGAGAACTAATTTAAGCAATTAATCCAACTACTATTAACTTAAATCTAAGACTTAAAATCTAAATTCTATTACTAACTGTTTTTGGCTTTTATGAGTTTGAATGACTTTTGACAGCTAAATTTAGCTAGGTAAATAAGCTAGAAACTGAAATTTAAAACTTAATCTATATTAAGCTGTAGCTAATCTAAGTCCTACTTGAATCTAAGATCCTAAATGCTACTCTTACTTAACTAAAAACTACCTTAAAGGTGACAGTACAAACTTGTAACAGCAGTACTAACCTTTTGGTTAGAACTGGTGCACTTTGCACAAGTGCAACACAAAGGATGCAGGTTTCCTAAGGAAAACCTTGAACTTAGACACACTCAAATTGTGTATCTAAACACAATGCTAGCAAGATCTAGCCCTTGGAGGCTTAGATCAAAAATTTGCACAAGTTAAAACTAAGCAAAACTGCCCTGGTGCTAGAACACAAATTTTAACTCCTAACTTGATCAAATTTAACATTAACCTAACTTTTGAAAACTCATCATTTTACAATCTCTAAATGTGTTAATAACTGACTTAAAGTAAAAACAATGCCCTGCACTTGACTATTTGAGGTCAAAGTGAGTTATGCCAAACACTCCTTTAAAAAGTGACAGATCAATTTAAGCTATTGAAATACTAATCTAATGCATCAAATCTAATAACCAGATATCAAATAGCTTAAAACTAACTTAATAATCATGATCAATCAGCTAGATAAGCAATAATCTGAGATTTACTACTAGTGCTAAATATTTTTGGTTTTTTCAAAGTTTTTTTAGACAATTATATGTAAATCTATAATTCAAACTAAGAAAATGAAAAACAGATAAACAACTATGATGATTAAGCTAGAAAAGACTCAAATAAGTACTAATAAGCAAAGAGAATAAGCAAATAAGCAATAATAAAACATTTAAGCTATAACTAAGCACTTTTAAACTGAAATAAGAGAAGAATGAAAAGAGAAACTTACTTTATCCTTTAGCTAAACAAAAGGAACCAATAATGGCAGCTACAAGCTCCCTAGCTTATTAGATAAGCTAGGGTAAAGTTCTTGGGGATCCTTCCATTTTAGATCCCCCTTCCATAAGCTTTCCAATCCAAATGTAAAGGTAATATATAGAATTTAAAACTGATTTAATTGTTAAGGTAAGATTAAGGCTGATAAAACTCTAATCAAGAGCTTAGAGACTCTTGATAGCTTATGAGTAGCTTATGAGAGCTTAATGACATTTGTTTAATAGTTTAAAAAGAAAGAAAAGTGTATGAGTTGAACAAGAGAGTTTATAACAAAATAAGACTGAGTTTCATTAATATTAAATTGATTACATTACTTAAAAAGAGAAATTACATAAGCTAAAGGAAATTTTTAAGCTACACTAAAAAGCTACGAAAAAAAAACTAGATTGATGCGTGTGTGAGAGGTGAGGCCTATTTATAGCCTGCCTTAGATCCTTCTAGCCTCTTGGGTCATTCCCCCGCTCCTCTAATCATCACCACACCTTAACCAACTTGAGACTTATGATGGCCGATAATCATTTCCTTGGGATCACACGGATTGCCAGGCTGGCAATCCTTGATGTGACCCTTGTGTTACTTCTCTGAGAGCTTTTAGTATAAAATTCATTCACTCTTGTGCTTTCTCCTCATCTGCCGTGGCTTGATATTTTGGCTAAACAAATGAAAACCCTTGATGTTACAAATTTGACCCTGGGTTTGTGTAGAGGATCTCTTGAATTACCATAATTACCCATCAATTATGAAAAGCCCTTTGTTTTACCCACTAGGTGAAATGGGGAAGACAATCTACAGTAAATTGTTTTCGCGGCCCTTTTTTTAAGCAGTTAAAACTGTTATAAGTTTTATAGAAAAGAAAAAGAAAGAGATTGATGTAGAGTTGTGTAGAGTTTGTATATCTTCGTCCGAGTCTTGGCTTAGCAACCAAACCAACGTGTATTCGTATAAATAATTAGCTAACCCTTCCACTCTAAATTCACCCAAAGCCACCCAAATGTATCCCATCCGTTTCCGTTTCCATTATATTTTATCTTACACCTACACCCCACAACCCTTTAAAAGACCTCTTAAATAGTAATGAATAATGATTGCACCTAGCGGTGGAGGTTTGATCCTTTACCAAGCCTATGGTAATTTATATGCTATGATAGGTAATGAGTGTTGATTTTCCATTTCCCCCATTATGTTATAATTTATTATACAACCGAGTGAAAGAGAGTATCCCAAACACTTATGTGAGGTGCTAGTATATACTTTTCGTGCTTTTAATTACAAGGTCTAAAAGGTTGTTGTCACACCCCCAAACGGGGCCTAGACAGAAAACACGTGTCTGGGGGCGTGACGTCATAATACACATCACACAAGATACAAAGAACGAACTCTAAGGGTACGTTTAAAAATCCAACATCGTTGCATTGATTAAAATAGTTAAAGTTTTACATAGGCCCAACGATAATATGCAGAAGCGAATAAAAGGTTTTAAAGTTTGACAACGATGTTAACATAGATAATAATAATTCTTGAAAATCGGTCCAATGCAAGGCAACACCAACAAGCAAGCAAAGACATCCATAGCTAAGCACCGGAGAAAAACATGCTAAAATTGTCAACATAAAGTTGAGTGAATTCATAGGTTTGAATTTAGTATTAAAAGTGGACCACAAGTTCACAGTACGCACGTGACAGTTATAACAGATACAACTTCACATAAAAATCATTTATGTTTGCACTAAGCTCATGACACCGAAGCTCAATTTAAAAGGAAGCATTTTATATGCCAAATAGTATTTCGCGCCCTAAAGGTATCTGACCAGGATCATCTATTGACATTCTGACATGGTATATATACGTTTGTTTGGACCTCCGAAACTAGTAAGCGCTACTTACCCAGATAGGGATAATTACTCTCAATAGATCTGTTTACAACATCTGCGCTCACTTAACCAGTATGGTCGGTTAAGCAATTGACGGTTCATGATAATTCGGGCATTAGTGGTTGGTATGTGCTTAAATACACATACCATTTTCCACAATAACCGGACTTAAATGACCAAAAACGTACCAACAATACTTTGTATTTGTATGTTTTCATTTATATTGTGCAGGAAACGGATATCCGAGAAAAGGACGAAAAATCAAGCCAAAAACAACAAAACCGAGCACGGAATGGTAAAGCGTGGAAAAGTCAAAGTCAGATCAAAGCCAAAAAGTCAACCAAGTCAAGTCAAAGTCAACCCCGACAAAGTCAACAGTCAAAGTCAACCCATTAAAACATTATATGAAGACTTGTATAAACCATATAAGCCTAAAGGGCCCAATTCCTTTTTTAGTAACATACGGCCCAAAACCTTACACTTGGCCCAATACCCTTATCTGATAACACTTAACAGCCCAAAGCAAATTGTTGTTAAGTTATTTTACCACAAGGACCATTCGTGTAAAAGCACAATACACCATGGAGGGCTTATTCTGCCAACCCCACAAACTAATATCACCACAAAGGACTTGTCTTGCAATCAAAACATACAAAATGGAGGATCATTTCTGCCATCTGCCCAAACTTATACCCTGTATAACTTAAACATATTTTTCCCGCCAATCACCCCTGTTCACCCATCCCTTTCCTTACCTCGTTCACTGTTCACCTCCAAACAAAAACATCACCTTCCACCCTTCCCCACCTCATGTACATACTGGCAATCCAAGAAAACCCTATTGGACAAGGAAAGATGACAAACGAATCAAGGGACAAGATTTGAAGACTTGGGGACAAAGGCAATTCAATGGCCAGGATGGACTTATGATCTCTCTCACACAACAAAAACACTCCTTGAAGTACTTAGTGAAGAAACACACCAAGAGGACTTAAGACTTAGTATAAATAGTAGGCTAGTTAGCTTATTTTACTTTTGTCGAATTTTGTTTAGAAGGCAAAAGCTTGTAAACCTAAATTTGTACCATTTTAATACTGTCTTTTAAATTTTCTTGTCATTTTAATTTCTGTCTTTTAATACTTGCAATTTAATTTTATGCATTTTTAAGCTTTTCTTTAATACTTGTCATTTAAGCTTATTGTCATTTAAACAATGTTTTCTTAAGGTTTTGTATAAGCTTTTAAGTCATTTGAAGTTTATATAAGCCTTATTTCATTTTTTGTCAAAAAAAAAATCCAAAAATCCAAAAAAATATCAAAAAAAAAATCAAGAAAGCAAGGAGCATGGTAAATCTTGGATGGCCATGGGTTTAGTGCTTCTTGGGAAGCTATAGGGTTGGTTTATAAGCTGTTGAGAGCTTATTGTCTTGCCATTAGCTTTGGACTCTTTGTAAGTTTACTTTTTCCATTTTTGCATTTTTACTATTCAAGTGATTATTTTGAGCTTATTTACTGCTTATCTTGCTTATTTCTGTTTGTTTATGCTTATTTGTCTCTTTTTAATGCTTTGATGTTATTTCTTTAAGTTTTGCCTTTAACTATCTTATATATGCCTTTTAACTGCTTATTTCCTTAATTGCTTATTTTAGTGCTTTTCTTTGTATGCTAGTTGCTTATTTTTACTTAAATCATCTTTGTTATTATATGTCTTCAATAACTTGTACTTAAAACTTTGAAATATAAGCTTAAAATTTGATTTTAAAATCTTAAGGGGTGTTTGGGACAGTGGTCAAAAAGGGCCAAAGCAGGTTTACAAACCATTTGGGTCTTTTGGCCATCTTTAACAAGCCTACTTTAAGCCATTAAAAGTTGTTTTTCAAGATTTTTAGTTTTATAAGTTGTTCTTAAGTTTTTTCTAAAGTTACCTTTGAAACTGTTGGTCCAAAGACAGTTTTATTAGCTTATTTGGTTAGGCTTTTTAAAACAATCTTTTAAGTGTGTTTTTTTGAGTCCTTTTTAAGTATCAAATGCAGTAGGTTAATTCCTTTTAGCATACTTTTGTTTTAGTCCAAAATCTGTCAATCCTTTCCAAGTCATTTTTTTAGTTTCAAAAGCCATTTTTCATTTTTAATTTTCAGTTAGCCAAAAGTGTTTTTAGCATTTCAAATTTTGAGCACAAGCTCATTAGGAGTCTGTCTAAATCTGTTTTAACTTGTTTTTCAATTTTGAGCTTATTTACTAGTTTATTCTGAGGCCTGCTTATTGCTAGTTGCTTTTCAAGAAAACCAAAAATTTGCATAGTCTTTGTGACCAGCCCCTTTTATAAGCATTTTTCTTGGCATCTTTGAGTTTCAAGCTAATTTGTTATTGCTAATTTTAAAAGTCCTTTAGACATAAGATTCCATCTTTGAGCTTAAAAATAAGCCCAATGTTTGTCCCCAAGGCTGTTTACCCAACAGTTTTTGCCATTAGCTTATTTAACCTTTTTGTGCTTATTTGTATGCTTTTACTTGCTTATTTTTGTTTGCTCTTGCTTATTAGGTTTAGGTAGCCTTTTGTCTTAGCTTAGTTTAGTTTTGCTTTGCTTATTGTGCTTAAAAATAGCCTAACAGTTAAGCCTCTTTAGGACTTAGTTAAAAAAAAGTAGAAACCACCACCATTTCTTTTACTTATTTCAGCTTATTTTCAAGTTTTCTCAAAAAGTCATTTTTTAAAGTTTCATATTTTTACTTGTTTTATTAAATCGCAAAAAGAAAAAAAAAGTTTTTACAAAAAGGGAGGCCAAGGATTCGAACCCTGGACCTCCCTCATCACACATATACGTCTCACGCTCAACACATAGTAACCAAGGTGCCAGTAGGACCATCTGGTCACTACTCACCCTTCTTTTCTTTTATAGTCATTTTGTTCATTTAGGCTTATTACCCTGTTTTGCTTATTGCAATAAGCACTTTTCAGCCAATTTATTTTTCTTAAATTCTGCATACTTTAAACTACTTTCCATGATTTTTTCAGATTTTTCCATTAAAGTTTAGTATTTTAAATCAATTTTTCTTTTCAAAACTGTTTTTAATTCATTAAAAATTATTAAAAAAACAAAAAAATATAATACTTTTTTTGAAAAATTTCTTTTATCATTTAGCACCTAGGAAAATTAGATTTGCATCCGTAGGGTTTAAATTTCAAAATTCCGTTTTTTAAAGAACGGGATTCGAATCCCGTTCTCGTTTTTAGGTTTAAATCCGTTCTAGCTTTCGTTTTTAGGTTTTCTTTCATCGTTTTTGCATTTTAATCATAGAATTAGTAATCCAATCCAAAAAATCTTTATCCATTCAATTCACGCGATCACAAACGTAATCCGATTTTCAATTCGCACCTCGTTGGGAGAACGACCCGGGGGATTTTTGATTTTCCTTTGGATAAAAGGAATTGATTTGAATCTTTCGGAATACTTATCGTACTATAATTGAATTATAATTATTGATTATTATTATATATTTATATATTTTATATTTATATATAGTAAGAAATCTTTGGTTATCAATTTTGGCGTCGTTGCCGGGGAGGTGTGTGCGATTATCGTTACGTTTGAAGATTAGTTTTTGAAGACCCTTCCCTCGTGAAGTTATCATTCCCGTTTGTGAATATTTTCTTTTATTTATAAAAATACAAAAATACAAAAATATTTTTCATTTTCTTTTATTAGTATTAGTATAAGATAAAATCAAGAAAAAATCAAAAACATAAAAAAATTGTCCTTAATCAAGAAATAAAAATCATCATCAATATAATGCTTGCATCTTGAGCATTATCATAATAAGTTCCCGAACAAAAGATTCAAAACTTGCCTTTGTGTCACTTGCGACGTACGGCTCACCTTTAAAAGTTTAACAAACTCTAAGAGGGGTATAAGGAGGGTTGTTCCGAGGAACTACGACCCTAAAGGAGAAAGGTTTTTAATAGCTTCGCGCTTTCCTACTCCTCCGCTCCTTTGTGCGTTTTTCTTTTAAAGAGCTACCGTGAAGCTTGTCGATTATTGGTTTAAGTTATTCGATCTCGTTTTGTCCATTAAAATAAATTGTGAAATAAATTGAAAAACCAAAAATATTTTTCTTTTAATCTTTTTAGTGCATGCGCACTCGTTCTTCTTCTAATCTCGTTGGTAATTCTTCTTCTAATCCAACCACCACAAACCCGAAACGTCGTAACCGTAGACGTTCAAAACAACCTTTCTCTCTTGAAGAATCACCCGTAGTTACGATGGCCGATCAACGTACTATGGCGGAATTGCTCCGTGCACCCACCGAGGGTTATGCGGAGGCAATCGTGGTTCCACCAATTCTTGCTGAGCATTTCGAGCTCAAGCATAGTCTCATTAATATGATGACTTCGGACCAATTCTTCGGACTTGAGAAAGACAATCCTCATGACCACATCCGTTGGTTCAACAAAATAACTTCCACAATCAAATACAAGGATGTGCCGAACTCGGCGATTAAGCTTATGCTTTTTCCTTTCTCTCTTGCGGGGGTAGCCCGTCGTTGGCTTGAAAAAGAACCCCCTCGTTGTATTCTCACTTGGGAAGATCTTGTGTCCAAATTCATTAACGAATTCTTTCCCCCCTCAAGAACGACAAACCTTCGAAATGAAATTTCTAATTTTCAACAAAAGTTTGATGAATCGTTTCATGAGGCGTGGGACCGGTACAAAGATCTCCTTCATGCTTGTCCTCATCATGGTTTCACCGAATTGCACCAACTTGATACTTTCTACAATGCCTTGAACCCGGCCGACCAAGATTCCTTGAATTTTGCCGCCGGTGGCAATCTCTTGGAAAGAAGTACTCAAGATGTGTTGACAATTATCGAAAACAAATCCAAGGTCCGTAATTCACGAAACAAATCGATTGTTTCTCAAGTGAAATCAAGTGATGTTAATCTTCTTTCTTCCTATGTTTTAGACAAAACTTACTGCATGCAAGTAATCAGCAAACGAGTGATGTGACTACCGCTATGACGGCTATTCTAAAACAATTTCAAGCAACCCCACCTCCAACTTCCGTAAAAGCTGTTGAGGAGATTTGTGTTACTTGTGGTGGTGCTCATCCTTATTATCAGTGTCTCGTCGCCGATGGCAACACTTTCTTGGAATATCGGGATAATATTCAAGGATATGTTACAGCAGCCACGGGTAACTACAATCAGGGTAATGCCGGTTATCGTCCTCCAGGTGTGGTAAATCAAACAAGACCACCGGGTTTTGTTCAACAAAACAAGCAAAATAATCAAAACCGTTTTAGCAAACCTCAAGGATATAACCGAGGAAACAATTTCAATCAAAATGCAAATTATCAAGCTCCAATTCAACAAAATCAAAGTGTTCCTTTAAGTGAATTGGAGAAAATTAAGAAAATGAATGATGTTAATATAAAAGCCATGCAAGCTCAAATTAACAATGTGAAAAATGAGTTGAGGAATGAAATGCAATCTTCAATTCAAGCTTCAATGTCAAATCAAACAAACGAGCTTAAGAACATGATGACTAGTTTCTTCCAAATGAACATCGCTTCTAACTCGGGTTCGGGATCACTCCCTAGCAATACCGTTGCTAACCCGAAGGGTGAATTGAAAGCCATTACCACTCGAAGTGGTCTTGTTCTCGATGGACCTACCATTCCTATGCCTCTTCCATTCATTAATCCGGAGGAGGATGAACGTGTAGAGGAGACTTTAACAGACCCGGAACATAGTGAGTTTACCATTAAGGTCCCACCTCCTCATGTCCAAAAAGCTAAACCTCCTGCTCAAAGAAACTTTGTGATTCACCAAAGGGATCCTCGTTACCCTCATATCCCTTATCCTTCAAACAACTTCATATCAATATCTCTCTTGCCGATGCTTTGATTCTAATCCTGAAATACCAAAAAATGCTTAAGTCTCTCCTTTCCAATAAAGATAAACTTATAGAATTGGCAAACACACCCCTTAATGAAAATTGCTCAGCGGTTATCCTAAAGAAGTTACCCGAAAAGCTAGGTGACCCTGGGAAATTTCTCATTCCGTGTGGTTTTAGCGAGCTCAAGTGCAAAGCCCTAGCCGATCTAGGTGCTAGCATAAACTTGTTGCCACTCTCAGTGTGGAAAAGGTTAGGATTACCCGAGTTTATTTCCACGCCAATGACCCTTGAACTTGCTAACCGTGATATTTGCACTCTGGAAGGAATTGCAAGAGATGTCTTTGTTCCGGTTGGAAAGTTCACATTTCCCGCTGATTTTGTCATTGTTGATTATGAAAGCGATCCTCGTGTCCCCCTCATTTTGGGTAGACCATTCTTATGGACCACTCGTGCTTTGATTGACGTTCATAGAGAAGAAATGATTCTCCGTGACGGTAATGAAAGACTAATCTTGAACATGAGAAATGACACTTCAAGCTATTCAAACGAACCTCATCAAGAATCAATCAACATGATTGATGTCTATAATGTTTCACATGAGGAAATTCTTAAAGATTTGTTTGCAACAAATCATCAAAGTGGCAATCCCACTTTTTCTTTTCATACCAATTTAACTTCACCGGAAGTTATCAATCCATCGAGTGGCAATCCCACTCCAGCTCGAAGCTTATCTCGCAAGTGATTCATTTCCGCCAAGAAATAGTAATCCTTCATCTCCTCTCCCTATTTTTCACACACACACAAGTGCGAGTGAGCCCACATCTGTCTTAACCTATGAGGGGGGGGGGGGGGGGGGGGGGGGGGGGGGGTGGGGGGGGGGGGGGGGGGGGGGGGGGGGGGGGGGGGGGGGGGGGGGGGGGGGGGGGGGTCTCAGATTCTAGACTACGACTATTCTCTTGAGGAGTTCGCCGTTGCGCGGAGGGGGCCGCACACACAACATTCCTTCCACCAGGAAATGAAGCCTCTTCCCTTGTTATTCCGAATCCGCGTCTTCAAGAAATAGAGTATTTGCTTAACCATGATCCTATTAAGGAAATAGATTATATTCTTGAAGATCCGGTTGATAAAAATTCTTCTAATGACAATCTTGTTGATACCATTTCTGAGATGTTCACCAATGAGCTCATGATTGGTTAGCTATGACAAAGGGAATGACACGTGGGCTCAAGGAAACACGCTCCAAATGAGAATTTTGCACTAAATCAAGGCTAAAAGAAACATAAGAGCTTCCAACTTATTGGATTGCCAGCTTGGCAATCCGTGTGATGGAAAATTATCTAACGGCCAAAATGAAGGATCCAATTATTGGCAAGAAATAAAGGGTGATGATCAAAGCAGAGGGGAGCGTGTATCCAAGACCTAGAAGCTTCTCTCAAGCCTATAAATACAAGACCTTCTCACTCACAGCAGGGGATTGTTTTTAGCTTTTAGTAGTTTTATAATAATTTTTATAGCTTAGTCACTTTAGCTATTCTAGTTTCATTTCAATTAGGGGGTAACCTTTTGCAATATTTCAATTTGTAACTCAGTTTCTATTAATGAAAATTTAATTGTTCTTATTATCAATCGTCTTTTAATTTAGTTTACTTTTATGCTAAAAATGATCTAAATAAGCTCTACTGTTTCATAAGCTCTTATTGTCCTTAAGCTACTAAAAGCTCTCAATTACTTGAATTCTAATGGAATTGGATGGCTGCTTATAGAATTCAAGTGGTAATAGTTCCTGAAGATCAGGAGTTAGGTTTAGAATAGGTATTTGGGAATAAGCTTAAGCTATAAGCTTAAGCCGTTTGTATAAGCTCTATTAAGAGCACTCACCTCTGTTTAGCTGACGTGAGAGGTACCATCTCCTTTCCTTTATTTTACTTATCTGTCTCTTCATAATTCTTACAGTTAAAATATGCCATAATGCTTAATCCATTTGTTAGTAGCTTTTTGATGTTAAATTTATCTAAAAGCTTGCTTATTATCTTTGTTTGATGCTTATTTAGTTTAGATAAGTAGCTTAAATCTTAATGTGCTTATATTAGTTTAAAAACAGTTAAAAAAATCAAAAATATTAGCATAGATTAGTTTGCTTATTGCTCTGCTAATTTGCTTATTAATAATTGTTCATTATGTTGGTTATAAGCATTCTAGTATCTGGTAGTTGATATTTGTGCTTTAAATCTTAATTTTTAATGCTGATTAAGGATTTTTTAAAATTTTTAAAGGGGTGTTTTGGCATACTATACTAACTGCGAGTTTAGTACTAGCTATTGGCGCTTATTGTCCTTAAAATTGAGTTGAATCTTACTTCTAGGTTTTATAAGATTAGATTTAAGGTTGTTATGTTGGCTATATCAATTGTCTTTAAGATTGCTAATTAATAGTCTGAATCAGTTAGTCTAGTTTCTTTTAGTATGCCTTTTTAAAAGCTTAAAACTGTTTTAGGAATTTTTAGTGCTCACTTTTCCTTTGATCTGGAGTTTTAAGAGTGTAGAAACTAAGTACTATAGGACTGCATTAGTGGTTTTGAGATTTGGGTGTCAAATGCATCAACAGTTATAAACTGCAAGCAAGCCTCTTCAATCTTAATTTTCAGCAAGATAAGGTAATTGTTAGGACTTGAATTTTTGTGCACAAATAGTTTGTAGGAAAATGCTCATCTGTTTAAGTTTAGTTTTTATAAAATAAGTTTGTTAGCTTATTTTTTTTATCTTAAAAATCAGTATTTGCTTCCAAGTATCTTTTTTCAGTGCTTAATTGATTTTCAAATTATCTTTTGATTATAGTTTAAAGTAGCTTATAGGGTAGGCTTTAAGTAGGTATAGGGCTTATCTTCATAAGGTTCCATTTGTAAGCTTATAATTAAGCTCAAAGATGCCCTTTGAGGCTGTTTAGTTTTCAGTTTTATCAATAGTGCTTATTAGGTTTTCCAACTTATGGCTTGCTTATTTCTAGTTAAGTTTAGCTTATTAGGTCAGTTTTAGTCTAGTAATTAAGCTATTCAGTCCTTGTTTTAGGCTTATTTTTAGTGTTTCTAGCTTTATTAAGTTTTGTAAAATAAAAGAAGAAAGTAGTTAAGTACTTCTGTCTGTTTTTAAGCACATTACTGCTTTATTGATTAGCTTTTAGGAAAAGTTGTTGTTACAAATTTTGCTTGTTTTTAGCTTTTCTATAACTTTGTTTTTGAAAGTTTTCAAAATAAAAAAAAATAGCAAAAAGCAAGAGGCAGGATTCGAACCTGTATCCTCTTGCTTTACACACACACGTCTCACACTCCACACACACTGTCCAACACACCCTTAGGTTCATTTCTCAAACCCATCTTGTTTTAATTAAATTTCTATAATCCACGTTTTTTCTCTTTCTCATTTTTATAAAAGTCCAAGCATTTCAACAGCTTAATTAAGGGCATATTGTTTGCTTATTTTAAGTTATTAATTTATAAAATTCACGCGCTACTTTTTTTACATTTTTTAGTAATTTTTTCAAGCAATTTTTCAGTTTAGTTTTGTAATTTAAATCATTATTTCTATTAAAAACTTTAAAAAATAAAAAAAATACAAAAATAATCAAAAAAAATAAAAATTTTTCTTTTTTATAAAATTTTCTTTATCATATTCTAGGCTAGGCTGAAATTTACTTCGTAGGGTTAATATTATTGAAAGTTCGAAATTTTAAATAACGGATGTCAAACCCCCGTTCCCTCGTTTTCTTCGATTTTTAGCTTAAATCAATCTCGGTTTAGAATTTCCTTATCTTTTTTACTTTTAAATAGTCATTTATGATTAGAAAAAGTTTAGAAAATCATTTAGGGTTTTAGTTCAATTGCTTAATATGTTCGTTTTCTTTAATTACCGTTATTGGTTTAAATTGCTTAAGTCGTTAATTTTTCTTGCTTGCTTAAATTGTTTTTAATTGTAGATTTAGAAAATTAATCCAAAAAGTTTGAACCAATTCAAGTCATTGTCCAAATAACAAACGAGGCTCAATTTCATAAGTCTTTGGGAAAACGACCCGGTAATCACTTACCGGTTAAACGTGTAGTATTTTTGTAAGATTTTTCCAACTACCTTTGTCCTCAAGGGTAGTTTTGGAATTTTCTATACTTTGGATATTATTACGTATATATAACTAGATTTACACACGTCGAACGACATAATGCAGCCCCTAAAAACCTTATGTCGACTTTCCCTCCCGAAGAACAAGGAACCAAGAATCTTGATCAAGAAGTAACCAATAATCGCTGTTAGGATCAAGTAATCAAGAGGTAAGTATGCTTAACTTAGTTAGAATTATGCAATCATGTAACAAGACTTATGATGGATCTAGGGTTTACATAAAATACAGATTATATATGAGCTTTAATGATGGAATAATGATTAGGGTTAGTTTAGGGTTATGATCATGCATGTTGCATGTTAGGGTTTGCGTTAGATCTTGATTTAGGGTTTTGCAGAATTAGGTCTGTGTTAAACTAATGATATCTAGATGTTAGAAACGTGTTTTGATATGATTCAAGAGCCTAAATTGTAGTTCAGAGAGTCTATTTTCCAAAAAGTCCACCCTAAAGGTTTTGTTGATTAATTCGGCAAAAAAATACTCTCTTTTCTCATTTCTTTTATCATTTTTGTTTGCTTAGTGCATGCGCACTAGAAATTTCAATTTTCAAATAATTCGAACGTAACCATTCCGAGACGTCGAAATAGAGGACGTGCTCCAAACATAGTCGAACCCGAGTTCGTACTATCGTTGAAGTTGCACCAATGGCGGAACGTACAATGGAAGAGCTACTTCTGTGCACCCACGGAAGGGTATGGAGAAGCTATCGTTTTACCGAAATTAATGCGATCATTTGGAGATTAAAACGCATTAGTTACATTGGATCAAGCTAACCCGTTTCACGGTGTATGATAGGGAAAATCTCTACCACATATTTAATATAATTAAAAGGATAACCTCGAACTTTAACGATTTAAGAGTGTGCCGAATGATGTTTAAACGCTTATAATGTCTTTTCCATACTACGCTCGGAGGGGCCGCTAAAGTTTGGTACGGGGGTCTGGAGAAAACAAAACCCCTAATTCTATCTGTGACTGGGAGGATCTCGTATACCAAATTTGTGAATCAAATTTTTTCCCTTCCTTTTCCGAAAACCATAACTAGAGCGAAGAATTGAAATTTCACGTTTTTAACACAAAATTTCGAGGAAACCTTTTAGTGAAGCTTGGGAAACGATTTAAGAAATGCTTAGAGCTGTCCTCACCAACGGATTTACGGAGTTAACTCAGTTGATACCATTTTATAATGGTTAAAACGAGAATGATCAAGAACTCCTTAAATACTGCGGCGGGGGAAATCGATTGAATAAGACTACTAGAGAGGCTTTGAACATAATTGTAAAACAAATCAAAATTCGTGTTATTCACGAAATAAATTCGAATGTTTCTAGATGCATACAACTGCTAGGGAAAGAGTTAGTAAAACGAGTGATAAGAATGATAAGCTGCGGACCAACTTCTACCTTAGCTGAGATTGTTTCGTAAAAAATTGTCACTACCGCTCCGGTTAAAAGCGTTTGAAGAATTTGTTGTTACTTGTAGTGGGCCCCTCATGCTTGTACAATTGTGCCTAATACCGCTAACAATACATCTATGTATATGCGGCAACGGGTTCTTACAATCAGTTAACCCTCAAAAACCGTGTTTAGTAACCAAAATGCACCAAACCTGGTTTTTAGCTCCGATTGCATAAAACAATGGTCAAAATAGGTTTAATCAAAATCAAGGTCAAGGGAATAATTTTAATAGGGGAAATAATTTTCATGGTAATCAAGGTTTTCAAGCTCAAAACAATCATGCTCCAAATTTTCAAAATCAAGGATTTCAAAACCAACCTTTTCAAGTTCCCAATAATCAAGTTTAACAAGAGTTTTCAAATGATTTTTCAAGTTACAAGAGAACTAATGATCAAATGATGAGAAACATGCAAAATCAAATCAACTCGTTGAAAGGAGAAGTTAAGAATGAAATTCAAAACACAATGAAGACTCAACAAACCATCTTGATGAACAACAAAATGTTTTTTCCAAACTAACCTTGCAAAATTGTTAAGTTGATTCTTTTCAACCAAGTCCTCAACTTCGGACTCTTCCGAGTAATAACCATTCCAAACCCGAAAGTGAGATGAAAGCGATCACTACTCTCGAAGTGGTGTTTGGCCTACGAGGGACCCTCAGATTCCTACAATCCTTCTCCCCAAAAAGGTAAGTGGAACGAAACCGAGGAGACAACGGATATAGAGCAATCAAATTTCCAAGGAAGAACCACTCACCAAATCCCACCTCCTTAACCCCATTCTGATCAGGAAACCGAATGAGCCGAAGAGCTTTACTTAAGCTGAATATTCGTATCTTCGCGACTTGATTATCAAAGTCCCGAGAAAAATCTTCTTATCAAAAAGAGAATATTTTTTCAATGTTTTTCCAAAATATTTTACGCTTTGACACAAGCTTCCGGCGATAGCTGTACTTTTGATACCAAGAATTTGCCCCCTATTATTAAAAATTACTCATGAATAAAGACAAGTTGCTTGAAATTATCTTAAGAAAACCCCTTGAACGAGAATTGCTCTGCCAATGCTCCTCAAAAAGCTTCCTCCCGAAAAGCTGGGAGATCCCCACAGAGTTTCTTATACCAATGTAATTTTCCGTCCGGTAATGGATGTTATGTCACGGGCCTTGGCCAATCTTGTGGCGCGAGCATAAAATCTTTATGCCCCTATCCATTTGAAAAAGTTATCCTTACCCAACTACACCAACTCGGATGACTTTAGAGTTAGCGGATCGATCGATTACTCATCCCAAAGGACTCGCCGAAGACGTTTATGTCAAAGTGGGAAAGTTCCACTTTCCTACCAACTTTGTTGTTGTATATTTTGAAGCCTATCCTCGAGTACCTCTCATACTTGGGAATCCTTCTTAGAACCGGGTCGTGCCTAACTAGATGTTTTATGGAGAAGATAGCGAGCGCGCTCTTCGGCTGATAACCAGAAGGCCCATCACTTTAATCTAGATCAAACTACGAGATACTCCGCTACAAATGATAAGTCGATAAACCGAATTGGGGGACATCATATGATGAGGTTTGTGAAGAGTATGCTTCTAGAATAGCTAGGGTTTTCTATAAATCTTCGGTGCCACCCACCCTACGTCTGAGCCTTTTACTTCTGAATTCACTAGAAGAGAATCGAATCTTATCTTCAAGGATGATTCATTTCACCTGAAATAGCTCCATGAGCCCGATTGCAATCCAGCGGGAGAATTAGCTTGATAGAAAATTTATTAAATAATGACACGTTTAACTCCCTCCGAAGACTAAAGCAAGGAGAAATAATTCAAGTGCGAAATCCTCAATGGAAGCAACCGCCGGAATTAGAGTTAAAAGATTTAACCATCTCATTTGAAAAATGCTTACATAAAGGAAACTATAAGTTACCCGTGATATTGGCAACAGGTTTAAAAGATGTTGAAAAAGAAGGTCCCTCCTTAAAGGTGCTTAAATCACATAAATGGCCATTCGTGGAAATCACCAGACATCCAAGGGTACGACCCTCCGTTTTTGTACGCACAAAAAATCTTGATGGAAGATGATTAACAAACCCAACGGTTCAAAGTCAAAGATTGGGTTGACCCAAAATCATGAGGTAATAAAAAAGAGATCCTTAAACTACTGATGCCTAGGAAATTGATTTACCCGATCTCTGACAACCCATGGTTTAGTACCAGTGTATTGTGTTCCAAAGAACGGTGGAATAACCGTTGTTTGCTAATTAAAGGAATTGAATTAAGTCCAACACGTTTTTATTTTTACCGGGGAGAGAGTTTGGTATCGCTATAGGAAAATTAAATTAAGCGACCACGAAAAGATCATTTTCCATTTCCAATTATGGATCAAATGTTGAAAGATAGCCGAAATGAGTTTATTGTTTTCTAGATGGAATTTTTCCAGGGTATTTTCAAATGCCATAGATCCCCAAGACCAGGGAGAAAACTACTTTTACATGCCCGTATGACCTTTCGCGTACCGTCGCAGCCTTTTGGCTTTGTGAAAAAGCTGCTCGGTACTTTTGAAACAGGTGATGATGGCCATATTTCATGATATGATCACAAAGACTATGGAAGTGTTTATGGATGATTCTCAGTCTTATAGGGATAGTTTTTTGATTCGAGTCCTCACAAATTAAGCAAATATGCTAAAAAGGTGTGAAGACACGAATTTAGTTCTTAATGGGAGAAGTGCCACTTTATGTGTAGAGAAGGAATTGTGTTAGGTGATAAAATTTCGAAGTCGGGAATTGAGGTCGATCGTGCTAAAGTTGATGTTATTGCTAAGCTCCCTCATCCGACTACCGTAAAAGGTGTTAGGAGTTTCCTAGGTCATGTCAATTTTTACCGACGCTTTATCCAAGATTTTTCCAAAATAGCTAGACCGATGACTCACCTTCTTGAGAAGGAACCCCGTTTGTGTTTTTTCTAAGGATTGTATTGATGCTTTTGAGACTCTTAAAAAGAAGCTTACCGAAGCTCCGATCTTAGTTATCCCAGATTAGAACCTACCTTTCGAACTTATGTGTGATGCTAGCGACTTCGCGATTGTGTGGTTTAGGACAACGAAAGATTGAAGCCTTTTCAGCCTACACATTAGGCTAGTAAGACAATGACCGAAACCAAATTCATTACACTACACGGAGAAAGAAAATGCATGCCGTTGTTGGGGGGTAAGCTTTTGAAAAGTTTCGGCCATATCTGTCTTTTTATCTAAAAGCATAGTGTAATACAGATCTCTCTTGGCTTAAAAATACTACTAATAAACAAGATCCAAGATTGAGATGGCTCCGGTGGGGTTCTCCTCCTACAAGAATTTGATATCACCATCCGTGATAAAAAAGGAAGTGAGAACCTCGCGGCCGATCATTTATCTAGACTTGAGAATCCTCATAAGGATGTGTTAGAAAATAAAGACATAAATGAAAATTTTCCTTTAGAGACTCTTGGTAAAATTTCTAGTGAAAGTACCCTATGGTTTGTGGACTATGAAAATTTCCATGTGGGGAATTTTATCATCAAAGGAATGACAACTCAACAAAAGAAGAAGTTTTTCAAGGACGTTAAACATTATTTCTGGGACGATCCCTATCTTTTTTGTATTTGTGCGGATCAAATCATTCGAAGGTGTGTGCATGGGCAAGAAGCTAATGATATCCTCAAAGCTTGTCATGAAGGACCCCTAGGGGGCCATCATAGTGCCAATCTCACCGCTTGAAAAGTATTTGATGCCGGTTTCTTTTGGCCGCCCATATATCAAGATGCCCATACTATGATCAAATCTTGTGATATGTGTCAAAGATAAGTCAAAATTTCACAACGAGATGAGATGCCTCAAAACGCTATTCAAGTTTGTGAAATCTTCCGATGTCTATGGGGTAATGATTTTATGGACCTATTTTCCGTCATCACATGGGAATAAATACTCCATCGTAGCCGCTGATTACTTTCGAAGGTTGAAGCAAAGGCGCTTCCCCACAAATGAAGCTCGAGTAGTGGTTAAGTTTTTAATCTCTTTTTTCGCACCGAATCGGAACACCTAGACTATTATAGGAGCGATTCCGAGGACCTCATTTTTTTTGTAATGATCAATTTTGTTAAAGTAATGTCTAAAGTAATGGGGTCACGCGATCGTCTTGCACTTCTTACCACCCTCAAACGAGCGGTCAAGTGGAGGTGTCCAATCGCGGTTTGAAACGTATTCTAGAAAGGACGGTTAGAGAAAACCGTGCCTCATGATCCGACAAACTAGATGACGCTTTATAGGCATTTCGTACCGCTTTTAAGACAACCGATGGTTTGTACACGCTTACAAACTTAGTGTACGGAAGTCCTTGCCATTTACGCTAACGAGTTAGAGCATATAAGCATAATTGGGCTTTATAACATGCTACTTTGATCTTTAAACCGCGCGGGTGATCACCCGGAAGCTTCAAACTAGTGAACTTAATGAGCTTTTGGATCAAGCTTTATATAGAATTCTTTGATAAAACGCGAGGATCGAAGAAGCTTCCAAACGGACTCTAAGATTAAAAATAAAAACCGCATTTTCAAGGTTGGTGATCGAGTTTTATCTTCAACTCTCGCCTAAAGATATTCTCCAGGAAACTTCAAACTCGTTGGTCAGGGACCGTTTCACCATCATCACTAACACCAAAGTTTTTTCATACAGGGGGAAAAAAACCATCGAGTTATCTCAACCCGATGGTCCAACTTTAAGTGAATGGTCATCATGTTGAATCATTACCTTCGGAGGGGCTTAACCCACCCATGGTAGTCTCCAGATCTCCAAACTTTCTCTAAGGACGCAAAAAAATAAATTCGCCCGGAGGTCAAGCTGCGAGTACTCTATATCGGGTGGGGGGGGGTGCGGGAAGGGGGAAGAATCATACGGGCTTGCGGGTGGGGGGGGGCTCGGGGGGGGGGCGGCCGATAGGTGCTGATATCATCCAGTTTTCTTCTTTCTTATTTATATTGTGATGTGAGGAGGCTTGTACTCTTTCGATTCTTGTTGTATTTGTACTTGTGATTGTTTGTAGGATTAACCCAAAATTTCTGAAGACTCTCGTGTTCGATGTTTTGTCCCGGTCCACTCGAGCTTCCTAGCCTTTTGCTTCCATTAGTTTGGGGAAATCCGATATCCTAGATTATTATCGACTAACATTTATCTTGTAGCATACTTGATAAACGGCTTGAGATTTTTGTGATACTTTTCTTCAGCTCGGGTTTATGCATCGACTTTTTGATTCGAGTATGGGGGTTTTTAAGTCTTAGGCAGAAAACATTAAGGACAATGTTTAATTTTAGTATGGGGTATATAACTTATATGATCTTTCTTACGTTGCCGTTGTTTCCTCTACGACCCCGTTTTCCCACAACAATTTTAAATTTTTATCTTAATATACTATTTAATTGTTTCATATTATAAAAAAAAATAGTTACACGAATGTAGGCTTTCCGGTATAAGAACGAAAAGTAAATTTGACCCGACTGATTTTATACTTAGCTTTCTCCTTAACTGAAATAGATGGATTTTTGCTAATCTTTTATACAAGGAGTCTATAAAAACGCAAGTCTAGCTTAAAAAAAGTTCAAGACTTTGCAAGTTCCCATTAATTGAATTTAAATATGCAAGATCGATTTATTAGAATTAGATTGTTGTCACCAATTCTATGTGACTTGTTTTAAAGGTGTCAATCTTAATTCGCTAGCTAATATTCATGAATTTCTTTATTAAAAATTTTAAATGGTGAAAGAACAAGAGATGATAAGAGTAAGTATAAGTTGTGATGCCTAAACATAGATAGGTTGGATTTCTCAAAGGCTTATAAGTGATAATGTGCTTTTTTAAACTCAATTAGCTTGTTTCACATTTATATATAAAATTTTGGGTATAATAATAGATTTGTGCGGTTTTTGGTTAAATAATTAGTAATAGAATTTTTTCTTTAGTTCCTTTGGATTTAAGATGAGTATACATTAGGAATACTTAATTTGGCATCACACAATGTATCACATTAATAAATATTTTTCTTATCCCTTAAAGAGCCTTAGTGTATATGGTAAGTAAATCTAATAAGTGAAATTATACCTATTCATTTCCCTTAAAGCGCCTTAGGGTATAATGGAATGTATTTGTTGCTTTAAATTTTGTCTTGTTTTGTACCTTAAATGAGCCATTAGAGTATATGATGCAAATAACATTGGTCAATTATGTCGTTAAAGAGCCTTTAGGTTTATATGACAAATGAATGGTGCCTTGCTTAAGTAACCTAATAAAAGCCAAAATTTGGTCGCCTCAATGTGAACTTTAATCTTGATGACATTGGTTTCTTTTGAAAAGGACTAGGAGCTAATTATTGCGTTTTTAACCGTTACGCTTATTTTTTGAATCATAAGTATCGAACAAAAGTCTAAAGAGGCCTTATGGGTATATGACTTAAATAAAATCTTGAGATACAAAATTAGGAATAAGGGAGGAAAAGTAAGTACACAATTAGCTTTTATGAGTAGTGTTAGCATCATAACTTGTATTTTACAATGATCTTATTTTTAAGCTTGGCTTGGAGAGGTGAAAGTCGAGGACGATGAATTTATCCATTTGGACACTTTTTGTGCTTTTTGTTCCGTGATCCTAAAGTATATTAATGAATAATGAAAACAATACATTATGTCATACATGAATAAGTTAGTTGTAAATTAGAAAAATCATAAAAATGGAAAAAGTTTTGAAAAATGGGAAAATAGGGTGTTTTAAAGCTTGTGATTTCTTAACTCTCCCCACAAAAGTCTTTGCTACTTTTCAAAGATTTAGTTTGGGGAAGTTTTGAGGTATTTGGTTTTAGGGCATATAACATTGCGTGAGGACACGACAATCACTTAGTTTGGGGAATTTTGATATGTGAGAAATCACATATCCTTTTTATACCAAAAATGGCCCTTAAATGATCAAAATGTGCAAAAATATGCTTGTATTTGTGTATTTTGTTGTTTGTGAATGTGTAGGTACGGATAATGCAAAATCACAAGAAAACGGGTCAAAACCGACAAACAAAACGGGAATGCAAAGAGTACACAAGAGATGTGGAAGTTTCTAGCAAAGGTCAACAAATCCAACCTTGGTCAACCCTTGGTCAAACCACAAAAAAAACCCTCAAAAATACCTAAATAAGCCTTAATGTTAAAACCAAATTCACAATAAGTCCTTAAAACCCTAACACCGTTAGTCTTTTTATTATAAAGACTAACGGTCGTTATCTCTTTATAACCAAATCCCTTATAAATTCACCAAGCCCTTTAACATTTTCCCGCGCCCAAGTTCAAAACAAATGGCCCAAACTGTTTTATAAAAGCCCAAGTCAACTCACGTTTAAACCCGGGTCAAATAAACAAAACGTATAAAAAAAGGCGCGGGAATTGTGAATTACTATTCACGTTTCTTCCCCAATTTACCCAACTCGAAATTAACCTAAATAAAAAGGAAATTAACTCAATCCAATGTGGCCACAAGAGATTCTAGTACTATGCTACACGCTGGCAAGCTATTACGTCACAAGAGCTCATGATTGGTTAGCTATGACAAAGGGAATGACACGTGGGCTCAAGGAAACACGCTCCAAATGAGAATTTTGCACTAAATCAAGGCTAAAAGAAACATAAGAGCTTCCAACTTATTGGATTGCTAGCTTGGCAATCCGTGTGATGGAAATTGATCTAACGGCCAAAATGAAGGATCCAATTATTGGCAAGAAATAAGGGGATGAACAAAGCAGAGGGACGTGTATCCAAGACCTAAAGCTATCACTCAAGCCCTAAATAAGATACAAGACCTTCTCACTCACACAGGGGATGTTTTTAAGCTTTTAGCACAGTTTTTATATAATTTTTTAGCTTAGTCACTTTAGCTTATTCGTATTTCATTTCATGTAAATTTCACTTCAATTTTGTTAACTCAGTTTTCTAGTAATGAAAGTTTAATTGTTCTTATTATGCAATCTGTCTTTTAATAAGTTTACTTTTATGCTAAAAATGATCTAAATAAGCTCTATTGTTTCATAAGCTCTTATTGTCCTTAAGCTACTAAAAGCTCTCAATTACTTGAATTCTAATGGAATTGGATGACTGCTTATAGAATTCAAGTGGTAATAGTTCCTGAAGGTCAGGAGTTAGGTTTAGAATAGGTATTTGGGAATAAGCTTAAGCTGTTTATATAAGCTCTATTAAGAGCACCCACCCTCTATATAACTGAGGTGTGAGGTACCATCTACTATTTCCTATATTTTACTTAGATGTCCCTCTTCATAATTTTTAGTTAAAATATGCATAATTTGCTGTAATCCTTTTGTTAGCACCTATTTGATGTAAAATTTAGCTGAGCTTGCTATTATCTTTTGTTTGAAGCTATTTAGTTTAATAAGTAGCTAAATCTTAATCTGCCTATATTCTTTAAAAACATTAAAAAAAACAAAATATAGACATAGCTTAGTTTGCTTATTGTCTCTGCTTATTTTCTTAATAATAATTGTTCATTATGTTGGTTATAAGCTGTCTAGTATCTGGTAGTTGATACTTGTGCTTTAAATCTTATATATTTTATAAGCTGATTATGGATTTTTTTTTAATTTTAAAGGGGTGTTTGGCATAGCAGTAAAAACATGAGAGTTAGTACAGCTATTGTGCCTTTTGTCCTTTAAATTGCGTATGAATCTTAATTCTAGGTTTTATAAGATTAGATATAAGGTGTTTTGTGGCTTATATCAGTTGTCCTCTTTTAAGGATGCGAGTGGGGGGGGGGGGTAATAGGGGTTGGGAAGTGGGCGAAGGCTGGAGTCCGTGGGGCGGGGGAGGTGTAGGGGATTTGGTGTAGGGGAACAACACACACAACACACACACTAGGGGGGGGGTGTTGGGGGGGGGGGGGGGGGGGGGGGGAATTTTTAGTGCTCACTTTGCCTTTGATCTGGAGTTTTAAGAGTGTAGAAACTAAGTTCTATAGGACTGCATTAGTGGTTTTAAGATTTGGGTGTCAAATGCATCAATAGTTTATAAACTGCAAGCAAGCCTCTTCAATCTTAATTTTCAGCAAGATAAGGTAATTGTTAGGACTTGAATTTTTGTGCACAAATAGTTTGTAGGAAAATGCTCATCTGTTTAAGTTTAGTTTTTATAAAATAAGTTTGTTAGCTTATTTTTTTAATCTTAAAAATCAGTATTTTGTCTTTTCAAGTATCTTTTTCGTGCTTAATTGATTTTTCAAATTATCTTATTTGATTATATTTAAAGTAGCTTATTGGGTAAGTGCTTTAAGAGTAGGAAAAGGGCTTATCTTCATAAGGTCCATTTGTAAGCGCTTTATAATTAAGCTCAAAGAACATCCCTTTAGGCTGTTTTATGAGTTTTCAATTTTAATTCAATAGTGCTTATTAGGTTTTTCCAACTTATGGGCTTGGCTTATATCTAGTTAACTTAGCTTATTAATTGTCATTTTAGTCTAGTAATAGCTATCAGTCCATGTTTTAGCCTATAAGTTTTGTAAAAAAGTAAAAAAAAGTATTAATGTACTTTTTCGTCTGTTTATAAGAAAATCTCATTTACTACTAGCTTAATGATTAGCTTTTAGGAAAAGTTGTTTTTTACAAATTTGCTTGTTTATTTTGTAGCTTTTCTAGATAACTGTTTTGAAAGTTTTCAAAAAAATAAAAAAAAATAGCAAAAAGCAAGAGGCAGGATTCGAACCTGTGTCCTCTTGCTTCACACACACACGTCTCACACTACACACAGGGAGAACACTGTTCCAACGCGCCCATTCATTTAGTGATTCTGTTTCAAAACACATCTTGTTATGTATTAATTTCTTGAGCAACCACTTTTTTCTTTACTCATTTTATAAAAGCGCATAGCTTTTCAACAGCTTAATAGAGCTTATTGTTTTTGGCTTATTTTAGTTATTATTTTTATATAAAAAATCCTCCACTACTTTTTACATGATTTTAACAGGTTATTTTTACTATAATTTTTTTCAGTTTTCTGTTATTGTATATTTTAAATCATTTCTTTCAAATTAAAAAACCCATTAAAAATCATTAAAAAATCAGAAAAATAAATCAAAAAATAAATAATTTTTCCCTTTTTTTTTTTTAAATTTTATTTTATCATATTCTAGGTTGGGTTGAAATTTTACACTTCCGTAGGGTTAGATATTTTGAAAAGTTCAAATTTGAAATAACGGGAGAGATCAATCTCTGCGTACGTTCCTCGTTTTCCAATTTCTCCGATTTTTTAAGCATAAAAATTTCACTCTCGTTTAGAATTTCCTTAATTTTTACTTTTAAATTATCATTTAGATTAGACGTGCCTCTTGGTCGGATAAATTAGATGACGCACTTTGGGCCTTCCGTACAGCTTACAAAACACCCATCGGGTGTACTCCTTACAAGCTCGTGTACGGAAAGGCATGTCATCTACCGATCGAGCTCGAGCACAAAGCCTATTGGGCCTTGAAGCATGCAAACTTTGACCTTGAGATCGCGGGTGATCACCAAAAAGTTCAACTCAATGAATTAAATGAACTTCGTGATCAAGCCTATGAGAACTCTTTGATCTATAAAGAGAAAAAAAGAGGATCCATGACTCCAAGATCAAAAACCGCGTTTTCAACGTCGGTGATCAAGTCCTCCTCTTTAACTCTAGATTGAAGATTTTCTCAGGCAAGTTAAAATCCCGTTGGTCCGGACCGTTCACCATTGCCCATGTCTTTCCATATGGCACCGTCGAGTTATCTCAAAACTCTAGGCCAAACTTCAAGGTGAACGGTCATCGACTTAAGCACTACTTTGGAGGGGACGTACCACAAATGGTTGTCTCGAATCTCCAAACCTTCCCCAAGGACCAATGAATTCAGGGAATGGGTCAGGCTTAGTGACCCTAAACAAGCGTTTCGTGGGAGGCAACCCATGCTTATCCTTATATTATGTAGTAATGAATAAGTGTTTTTTGTTGTGAAGAGGTGTGCCTCTTTCCTTTCTCGTTTGCTTGTGTTTTTGTGATTGTCCAGGATTGTCCTGGATTTTTGAAGCCTCTCGTGCTCGTGGTTTTGTCCTTCGATCACTCGAGCTTCAAATCCTCAGCTTCATTTGGGAAATCCAATATCCTAATCTAATCGACTAACGTTTATCTTTAAGCATACTTAATAAACGGCTTAGGATTTACGTAGAGACCCTTCTAAAAACATTGAGGACAATGTTTAAATCTAGTATGGGGGGATCTATCGATTTGATTATGCCTGCAGTCGTTGTTTTCACGTAATCCCGTTTTTACCACCAAAATTTCAAAAAAATGAAAAAAATTTAAAAATTTTCAAAAATAAAATAAGTGTTTTGTCACAATTTTGACTTTCCTGCTGGGTAGAATAAGAATAAATTTTGACTCGATCGAGCGTGTTGAGCTCTAGCTAGTTCCTTAACATTTAGACTAAGCGTTCGCGGTACTTCACGAAGAACGAAAAATGATAGAATTAAGTATGAGTTAGATGCTAAACAAGGATTATTTGGAAATCTTAAGAGCTCATGTATGTAATTTGTGGCTTTTTCTCCCATAAGCTCCTAACCGGACTAATAATACGTGCTATTTTTGGAGATTAAACTTAAATCAACAATTTTTATGTAGTTGATAGCAATAATTTTAGTCTTAGTTCAAATTTATACTTAAATTTTTCAAAAAGAAGTCTTCTATATATCGTGAAATAAAATGAAAAAAAATGAAAAATATAATGAAAAAAAGAATAATGAATAATAATTATAAATTGTGGGCTGATAAAAGTTTGTTGCATCTTGTCGGCTCACAACCGATGTTACAGCCTTCTAAAAGGTCGAGGGTTACAATTGCATCATAGTTATGTTTTAATATTAAGTGTGAATTAATAAATGAAAATCTCTTTTTGTTAAATTTAAATATGCTTTTGAACTTTGACTATTTCATTTTAAGTTTTTAATAAGCTATCTATATACAGAAAACCTAAGAGTTTTTGAAACCAAATGTCTGTGAGTCCCGATACTAGTCTTTGTGGGGTGTCAAAAGCCTGGTCACTTAGCCGCAAAGTTGGGATGTGCCGAGACGAAAGTCTCTACATGGGATGATCTCGCCTTCAAACTCATTATTCTCGGGTGGAACGTGAAGCATAGAATTTTGCAAAACGTTGATCCATAGTTGAAATTCGAAATGGCACATTCACCTAAGATATAATAATTGTCGGGAGTGAAAAGTTCACAAGTTGCAAATATGAGTAGTGTTAGCATCTTAACTGATATTTAACGGTGATTTCGTTTTAAGCTTGGTTTGGGACGAGTGAAAAGTCGGGGACGATGAATTTATCCTTTTTGGGGCATTTTCGGATCGAAATGCATCTTGTTCTATGATCCCTAACGGTTATGAAAATAACGAAAGTCAAATATGTTAGTTAGTTGCTATAAAAAAAATTAAAAAAAATGAGAAAAAGGAAAAATACAAAAATATGTGTAGGAATAAGTGTATATCTTTAAGAATGGTAAAAACGGGGCTTTTCGAAGCTATTGATTCTTTAATTCCCCTCGATGAACACTTAGCTACTTTTCGAGGTAATTAGTCGAGGGGGATCGAGATTCTTAGTTTTCTTAAGTGTTTACTTATAGCATTGCGTGAGGACACGACAATATCTTAGTATGGGAGATTTTGGTATGTGTTTAATTACACATACCTTTGACCACTAAAAACGGACTTAAATGACCAAAAACATACCAAAAATACATTGTATTTGTATGTTTTGCATTTGTATTGTGCAGGTAACGGATATCTAAGAAAAGGACAAAATCGAAGCCAAAATGACAAAACCGAGCACGAGAACGGAAAGACCGTGAGAAGTCAAAAAGACAAAGTCAAAGTCAACAAAAAAGTCAAAGTCAAAGTCAACCCCGGGAAGTGGCATTGGAAAAAGCATCGAAAACCGAACCCGAAAACCTAAATTGTCAAAAGTGGGCCCACCCGTACCCACCTAGTGGGCCCGGGTCAGCCCACTTATATATTACAAACCTTAAGCCTTATAAAAAAGGCCCAACACCTTTTTAATTACACCCGACCCAACAACAAGCCCAACCCCCCTTTATAACAACCTGTTAACCATCACCCTCTTTAACTTTTACACCCTTCGGGATAACGGTGCAAACATTTTATAATAACCTCAAGGTCCAAGATGCAAAGTGCAAAGGATGATGGATGCCAAATAGTTATACACAACTTTAGGGGACCAAACTTTCCCATTGTCAAACTGTAAATAAAGGGCGCCATCTACTGTACAACTCCTCACACCAGACAAAACACTTATTCCCATTTTTCTCCCCTTTGATCGACCAACTCCTAAACCATCACTATCCTTATCCACCGTCCTACAATAAACAAATGACACATTGGCAATCCCTTGCAAGCTCATTCATCTAAAAAAGAAGACAAAGATTAAAGGGTCAAGATCAAAGGACTTGGGCACTACTCATAATCAATGGCTGAGATGGAACCTTTGAGCTACTCACACAACAAGCACACTCACAGAAGCTCTCACAAAGAAATCACACATCTAGAACCTTCAATAGCTTAGTATAAATAGGACTCATTGTAAGCCCTTAGGATAGTTTTTTTAACCTAGTTTAATTTTCAGCTTATTTTTAAGTCATTTCGCTATATCGATCATGAGAGAGAACAAACTCGCCCTCAAAGCGCGCACGCTATATACTTACGGTTTTGATTCATTATGCATAACAAAGTTACGAAAATACCATTATGCACTACAAAACCTGCTAGTGACCTGTTTGTAACCTGGTTGACTAGTCAACAAAGGTAATCTGATAATTTACACTTGATCTTCTACATCTAATTTTTTCTTTGATTTTTTTAAAAAGATGTTGTCTGACGACCTCTAAAAATGGACTTAAACGACCAAAAACGTACCAAAAATACATTGTATTTGTATGTTTTGCATTTGTATTATGCATGAAACGGATATCTAAGAAAAGGACAAAATCGAAGCCAAAACGACAAAACCGAGCACGAGAACTGAAAGACCGTGAGAGGTCAAAAAGACAAAGTCAAAGTCAACCCCGGGAAGTGGCATTGGAAAAAGCATCAAAACTGAACCCGAAAACCTAAATTGTTAAAAGTGGGCCCACCCGTACCCACCAAGTGGGCCCGGGTCAGCCCACTTATACTTTACAAACTTTATAAGCCTTAAGCCATTTATAAGACCATGTCCCTCTTTTATAATAGCCGGCCCAAACAAAAAGCCCAAACCCATCACCCACTTAACAACCTGTTAACACAACTCCCCTTTTAACCCTTACTCCGTTAGTCCTTTAAGGACTAACGGTGCAAACCTTTATAAAACCTCAAGGACCAAAATTGCAAAATACAAGGACGATGGATGCAATGCTAATATACATCTTGAGGGGCTTGTTTTGCCCAACCACCAAACATCTCCCCTGCAAATCAAACCACTGTTCATCTTCTCCACTACCCGCCAAAATGACAGACAAACACCATTCCCCTTTCTTCTCCCCTTTGTCTACCCACACCTTTACATACCTTATCTCACCACATGACACCTTGGCAATCCTTAGCATTTCCATTCGTCCAAGGAACAAGACAAAAATGAAGGGCTAAGATCAAGTGACTTGGGCACTACTCAATTTCAATGGCTATGATGAGTCTTTGAAGGCTCTCACACAACAAACACGCCCGCAGGAGCTCTCACAAAGAAAACACACACCTAGAATCTTCTTTTACTTAGTATAAATAGGTCTCATTGTAAGCCCTTAGGGCAGTTAGTTTTACTTAGTTTTTTTACCTAGTTTTAGTTTTTAGCTTGTTTTTAAAATCTTTGTCTTTAATTTCCAAGTCTTGTAATTTTTTAAGTATTAATGAAAATTTGAAGTTTTTAAGTTTACTTTTGAATTCCTATTTTTCCTTTGTTAAAAGCCTCTTATAAGCTCTTATTTAGACATTTAATCAACCTGTTTTTAACTTAAATATAAAATACTTAAGAAAATTTTACAAAAAACCAAAAAATTCACTCCCTAAAACACCACAGCTTATTTATGGATGATAAGCCAAACTTGGATGGGCTTATGGACAATACTAGCTTGTCTTTTGACAAGCTAGAGCTTGTCGATTAGCTTATTTATAAGCTTGTTTGCCCTGTTTAAGCAAAGGCTTTTGTAAGTTCTATTTCCTTCATTTTCTTGCATTTTACTGTAGCATTGCTTATTAGTGCTTATTCCTGCTTATTGTTTGCTTATATCTGCTTATTTATGTTTTGTTATGATGTTTGTTGCTTATTATGCTTAGGTCATAGCTTAGAAATTAGTTGTGCAAGTTTTTATTAAAAATCTGTCAAAATAGCTTAAAGTATTGCATAATCTGTTTTAGCTTATTTGTCTGCTTATTGGATATTGAAATGTGCTTAATACTGATTGTTTAACTTATTTGACATCTGGTCTTGGTAATTTGTGGCTTAAATCAGTCTAAATCAAGTTTTAAAAAGGATTTAAGAACTTAAAGGGGTGTTTGGTTTAACTGTTTTCATGGGTGAAAATGGGTCAAAAATGCATTTTGACACTTGAGTCAATTTAGTTTAGCTTAAATTAGTCCAAAAATTCAGTTTGTTTAAGTTTTTAAGTATTAAATCTCATTTTTAAGGTTTTAAGAGTTTGTGGTTTGAATCTGTGAGCTTATAGCTCATTTTATTTGCTTATTTGATTAAGCCTTTGAATCTTGTAATTTTGTGTTGTTTTTGAGTTTGTTTAAGTGTTAAAACAGGTTAAAAACAAAGACAATAGGCCTGCATTTGTTGGTTTGCATTTTTGCCAAAATTTGTAAATTTTTGCTAAGTGTTGAAAATTTGAGAAAATGCTTTTTTAATTGCTTGTTGTGGCTTATTCTGAATTTCAAACTCTCTTTTGATTGTTGATATAAGCTCTTTGAGGTTAAATCTCAATCTGTTTGTAGGTTTTAAGATCATAAGGTTCTGTTTAAGTGCTTATTTTTAAGCTCAAAAGTTGCGTTTTGTGAAGATTGCAAAAATTTTTCTAAGTGTCAAATCTGTGTGAGATAGCTTTTTCATTAAGTGTTTGTGAGTTAAGGATTTCCGCAGTAGATAGATGTTATGCAGTAGAGTGTTAAGATGATATGGCTGTGTGAATGGTTTTTTCATTTAAGCTTTTATGAAGTGTCTTATTTCGGAGAATTTCATATATCGTTTTTTCTTTGTTGTCTGAGGTGTATTTTTTGCTTTTTGGCAAGTTTGTATGTGTATATAATGCCGAGTAACTGCTATAAGGATCTGTGTTTGCTAGCGTTATTTTTTGAAGCTAGAAAGATCGCTCTTTCTTGGCCTTTTGTTTGCTTTCAATCTATATGATAAGCAGAATGTGGCAAAAAAGCTTATTTTTGCGATTTGGCTTATTTGCTCTTGCATTTTGAGCCTATATTCTAGGTTTATCTGATAGCTTTGATTATAGTACATTTTTAAGTCCCTCAATTTAGCTTATTTCTACTATAGTTTGAGTAGCGTATTTGCCCTTTTAGCTTAAATATCTTAAGTTTTTTTAGATTTTTAGGTGTATAAAAATTGTCATTTAGTATTATTCTGAGTTGTATTCTTGTTGTTCAAAGAAATGCTTTTATTAATGTATGAGATCTTATCATCTGCCTAGCGTATGTTCTCTTTTTGGATTGCTGTATGATAGTGCTTTAATAGTTGTAAGATACGGAGTTAGCGAGTTTAAGAGGTTGAAACTTTAGTGTGAGTAAGGATAGCTTGTATTGGTCGTGGTGCCACGTCTTTATCAGGTTGTTTTAGTTGCTTATTTTGTGTTTATAAAAAAATTGGTTTTGTATAAGTTATTTTTAAGGTCACTTCGCTAAAGAAGGAAAGTTGATAGAAGTAAAATAAGAGATGTGCATTTACTAAGAGATTGAAAGGTTTTTGGGGATGTAAGGAGAGGATGGGGAGCTCCAGTAGAGGTGAGGCAGAAGGCTGCGAAGGCCCGGGGGCTGACCTCTTAGCGCTGCGGCTGGCTGACTGCAGAGGCTCGAATGTTATGTTAGCGCACTGAACACACGCACACTAGACTCGAGACTTCGCCCTTGGGGTCTTGTTAGGGATGTATTGTCGTCTGCTACAAATGTTAAATATACTTGTGGTGTTTGACTTTAGGCCATTTAGCTTATAAGCCGTTTTAGCTTTTTTCACACCTTATTTAAGTAAGCTGTTTCACCGAGCTTATTTTTATTAGATCCAGTATTGTTCAAGCTACTTTTGCTAATTTTTTTAGAATTTTTATAATTAGTTTAGTATTTTTAAACATTTAATTTCATTAAAATCGTTTTTAATTCATAAAATATTTTTAAAAAGTCAAAAAAATATAATTCTTTTTTAGAATATTTTCTTTTAACATTTAGGACTTAGAAAAATTAGATTTTCTCTCGTAGGGTTAAAATTGCAAAATTTGATTTTTTAAGAGCGGGATTGAATTCCGTTTACGTTTTTCGTGTTTTTAAGCTTAAATCACTTCCGTTTTTTGTCTAGTTTTCTTTGTTTTAGCATTTTAGTACTATTTGACCTTATTAAAAGCCAAAAAGATTACATTTAGACTTAAATTTTGCTTATTTAGGGTTTTTAGCGTCACGTTTTTAGGGATTCTAGGTTTGCGGTTTTTCATTGAAATTTTGTTGCGCCTTAATTACTTTTTAGTTTAAATTGACCTTTAATTTATCTCGTAGTTTTTGAATAACTCCATAGATATCATTTAATCTGGTTCTCAGTTCAATAGCTCATCGATTATCCGCAAATGACGCACGATCGAATTTTCAATTTGCATTCCTCGTTAGGGATAACGAACCGGGAATTATACTTTCCGGTTTTACTTACTTTGTGGTTTTTTAGACTTATCCTATTTTCTAGATATATATTTATTATAGATTATATGATAATATATTCTTTATATATTTATTATATAGATTATTAAACTTATATAATAATAATTGATATATATATATAGTACTAATATCTTATATTATTATATATTATATATTTAAATATATTATAGTTTTATTTATTATTAATTATATATGATATTTAAATAAAGGGTTAAGCATTATTTAAAAAGGGTTAAGCATCAATCTTTGTCAATTGACAAGATCAAATGTTTTCTTTTTCCTTGATTTTAGAAGTTTTAGATAATTAAACTACTAATCTTGATTTTAGTTTTAGTTGACCTAAGTCAAGTTGTTTTACTTCATGATTTGTATCTAATAAAATTAAGTTATGCCTTAGCAATCTTATTTGATTCTTAATTCTTTGTTTCGATATCATGATAATTGGGTATGAATTTTTATTGAATCTTTGCTCTCCTTGAATGTTAAAGTGAGAGTCTCATTGTTTTTGGCTGGATATAGTATAGTTGTTTGAATAAAGGTACTTCCCGCCAAAAAATTTAGATTGTGCTGTCTCTGTATAGGATAACCGGTTCTGTTCCGCTGCAAAGCCGGTTCTGTTTTAAAAACAGAACTGGAAGAACCGGCCTCCCAGCATTTTTCTAACTCTCTTTTATTAAATTCTTGTGTTTAAATCTCTTTTGCTATTTAACATGTTGTTCTACGCAGTTTGTTCACCGCATGCTAAGGGTGCATATTGTTCCTTTTTAAATCTCTATTAATATCATTTTTAAGAATTTCTTGACTCAATACTCTGTTTTGTTAGGGGGAGCATTCGTCTACAGAGAGCCTTGAAATTGACTCTCCTTGAATCAATTTTGATGACTCTTGAATAATTTTTTTTATACACACATTACTACTAACATTTTTTTGCAGGGTTTTGCTCATATTGCACTCTTACAATATTCATGGTTACTACTAACATTTTTTTTGTAGCCTTCCTCTCCTCACTAAGAAACCTTGATGACTAGATTCTCTTGAATCGATCTCGACCATCTTCGATCCCTTACTCACAAGCATTTGATCCTTGTTTAAAAGGATCAACTTTACCATTACACTCCACTTATTAACAATTACATGTCCTTGCATTTTTCAAGTTAGTTTTCCTTTGACGCTCTTTATGTTTCGACAAAAAGGAGGATAAGGAAGTAAAAAACTCCAATTTAAAACCTATAAATTTTATTACCTACTTCCAATAAGTTTGTGTTTCGTCATCAACAAAAAGAGAAAGATTGTTAATACAAATAAATCATAAAAAATGTTTATATATATTTTACTATCTATCTCTGTTTTGTTAATAACAAAACATAAATTTGTCAAAAGTAGTTAGTAAAATTCATTAGTTTTAAGCAAAAAGTTTTTCTAACTCACATATTTATCAAACCATCTTTCATACCATATCATCTCACTTAAAACATATAAACACCTTTAAACATATTCTAATCATATTTACATGGTTCTTTCTACCAAATCCAAACATTATCTTACAAGATTACACATGTCTCCTAAGATTTTGCAAATCAAAATCCAGATTTGGTTACTGTAGGCCGATTAGTTGAAGAAAAACTGGCGGTTCTGGTCTAAAAACAGAAACGACAGTAAACCGATGTATAAGTAAAACTTAAGCGTATAAATGCAACTCATTATCACTTGTATTTATTCATTTCATTTACATAGTTTCTTTCTCCTTTGTTCAGTTACCAACTGATCTCTAATCATGGTTACTCTTATTTTAGTGTTTTGATAGATTTCTTATTAGGATAAGTCTTATCGGGTTTTGCATATGAAATCAACTCTCTAAGTTCACTTTATGACAATAGTTTCTCATCTTATAAAGATCTACCTACTGATCTTAAAGTATCATTCATCAAATTCAATCACGATGTGTATCATATAGTGATAGGACCATTTAGAAAGGTATCGTGTAAATTGTGATAAAGATCTATTAAGATGGATCTTGGTGTAATACTTGGCACCTATTAAAGGGCAAGTTATGTAAAGGCATTTTGTTCCCCTTATTAGAACATGATATATACATTAGTATCTTGTAAAGGGTATACATGTGTTGGTTTGATTCTACCGTGTGAAGAATCCGGTATTTAGCTTTGTACCGTTAAAAGATGTAAGTGACGTTGTGAGGCTTCTCTGCCGGTTAAAGGAGCATTGGTGACTAGTGGATTCGAACTCTCGAGTAGGTGACTCGGGGAGTGGAGTAGGACAAGGTAGGACACCTTGTAGCCGAACCACTATAAATATCCTTGTCACATATCCTTTATTATTATTTGTCTTGCTAACTTGATATCCCTCTAACAATAGATCTAAAATAATCAACTAGAAACATGTAATTAAAAATTTTATTGGGGAAAACTATTCAATACCCACTTTTAGTTTTCACATAAAGTTTTAAGTTTTTGGTATTTTTGTGTCTTGTAAAAGGGGCATTTCAACTTGGTCTAAGAGATCTAGGATGTCACGTTAGTATTTCCTATACTTAGACTTTTAGATGCGTTAGGGATAAGGTAGGTAGCATGTGTATATTTACGCGACTTTTAAAAATACATGTGTATAGTAATTTTTATGACTACGCTTAGCCACCGTAGTGATAAAAATATGTGATGACATCAAATAACGTCTATTTTATAGCATCATTTATCCCATGTATTCAAGCCATTTTATATAATTATTGCAAAGAATTGTTACTTAATCGTTTATATTTGAGAATTGCAGTAATTATGAAGTAGTTAGTGAATATTAGCAAAAGGTGCGCATTTTGGAGCTTAAATGAATATATTTTGAAGATTACTATTCTGAAGACCAATACGCCGTATCCATCAAGGAAGATATGGCGTATCCGTGCCTGCACTCACCAAAGACCACAAAGGAAAGAAGATCAATATGCCGTATCCAGAAGAAGTCAATACGCCGTATTTAATGTATAGTATGTGAATATTCTGGAAGATATCAAACGTGGTCCATACTCCAAGAAACCCCCAATACGCCGTATCCAATTCCTTGGATATGCCGTATCGAACTGATTTCCCGACCCTATAAAAACAAAACCCAAAAATGAGTTTTAAGTGTGCTAAATCATATTCTCGATACCTAAACCATAAAAGTCGATTTTTAGAGGAGAAAAGGAGTAGAAGAGGTCTTGCAACGCATTCCAATCCATAGAACACAACGTGTAATTCCATATACTTTTGTAATCATTCAGTTTGTGGTATCATTCGTTAACTTGATTAGTTTACCTTGGCTAAAACAATTACTGTTGTATTAATTATGATGTTTGAAGTCTAATACCGTTCGGGTATTAGCCATTATTATGAAGATCTGAATGTTTGGTATTGTTTATCTCGATTTCTTGATTTATCATTGAATGCTTGTTTATGTTTATCAATTTATACTTGTTTACGTGCTTTTGTATGCGACCTATCATTCAACTGGATCCAGTGATACAGACCAAGTAATTTAGAGTCTTGGATAGCTCTCCATATAGTAATTTATACATCTAGACCAATAGGATCACAAATAACGACCTACCTTTGCCTTTAGATTAGTGAGCTTAGTTGGACCGACAGGTGACCCTTGGGATCGACGAGTACGTTCTTATTTAATTGGTAAAGATTTAGTTATTGGACTATTAGTGTATAAATTACCGTTAAGCGGTAAGTGGGTAAAGTCTCTATGAGCTAGGATTTAACAAGACCACCATTGCATTAATCCCTAAGATAGATTATAATCAGCAAATAAGGATGCTTTATGCGGATGCTTTAATTATGACAGAATTAATGTGTCTAGGTCTTAGGAAGAAGTCCCACCTAAGTCTTAAGAATGATATGCCGTCGCGTGAGATGAAATCATTGCACTTAATAAACAAACCAGCATTCTAATCGGATTAATAATGGTTAATACAGTTTTCTATCTTAAGGTTTGACCGCTCTTCAATCTTCTGTTAATTAGCTTGTGTAGGTTAAAGTGTCTTGATTTGATTGTAGTCACCAAACAAACCCGTGCCAGTCTCTCAGGCTGAAACCCCCTTTTACCTATTAGAATTAGGATTAGAACTAACATAGGATTAGCATAAGTTTGGCTTAGATTAGAATTAGCATAGATTAGATAACCAAAATATAAATATATTAAGAGACTTAACCTCGCTTCAAGTGTTCGACACCTTACTTACCACGAATCTACCACCGACCAGGTACACTGCCCGTTAAAGTGTTGTTTTTGGTTAAGTAGGCAAAATATAAATTTTAAACTTGAACTATCATAAATAAACGCCATACAACGACACAATCAAGTTTTTGGCGCCGCTGCCTTTGATTTTTATTTTATGTTTTGGTTTTTAACATTAGATCTAACCTTTAGGAGTAGTGTTAATTAGATTAGTGTATATTCTTGTATATTCTGTATATTTTGTATATTTGTTAGTTTAATTATTTGTTTGTATATTTGTGTGTTTAATTTAATTGTTTTGCTAATACACTGTTCTGGTCGATAACTGAATACGGCGTATCCACTTCCATTGGATACGGCGTATCCAACTTTCTGTCCAATACAACGTATTCATTCAACTGATTAATACGGCGTATCCACTTCCATTGGATACGGCGTATCGATCATCTGGAACAGAATTAGGATCTTGGTTTTCGTATTTGATCTCCGCGCTAAAAAAAATCTATCTTTCTTTAGAGCAAATCCTACTAATATGTTGACCCTTGTTATAGAAAATTCTTATCAGAGCTAATAGATTGAAGAAGTGATGGCGGATAAGGGAAAGAAGTCAAGTATGGAAACATTTGCGCCTAATGACAAAGCAGATTACTATTCTGAGATTACAAGTATTACAGTTAACGGGAAAAATGCTTATGAACTGAAAGGGAAATTATTGGATGATCTGCACAACAATGCTTTTAGTGGAACAAACAGGAAGGACACAGTTGAGCATATTGAATACTACCTAAGAATTATTGACCCAATCAAATTACCCAATGTAGATCATGATAAACTGAGAATTATTGTTTTCCCAATCTCATTGGCTGGAGGTGCACGAAGATGGTTTGATAGAACCAAAGAATCAATCGCTTGTTGGGTCGACTTAACTGCTAAATTTTTTGGGAAATACTACCCGCCTTCTCGCATCGAGGGAAATAACACTCCCTTAATAAAATGGGACCCAGCCAATCCAAGATTCGAAGGCTGGTTGGCTACAAAGTTCGTAAACTATAAAACAATGGATATATTCACCAAATGAGCTTTGTGGGATTATTGAAAAATAAGCGGTGATGAAATTGAGGTATCTGATAATGAATCTTCTGATCTTGAAGAATACAAGAGTGATAAGGAAGAAACCGCCGAAATTTTTAAAATTGAAACTGATGTTTTTAAATACAAGACATCTCTCTCCTTGGCATTCAATAAATTTAATTACCTTCTCAAAGTAGATCCGGACTTACTTACAAAAGATATTATGGGGTTTAAAACCTATGAAGATTACAAAGACGATTGGATCTATGAATGGAACAAAGATATTGTTAGTGCAAATATTACGATATTTAATCTACACAATCTCGTTTGTTTTGTTGATGACAAACACGTAACTTGTAATACA
>BQNB010002849.1:0-22711 GCA_026074375.1 Tanacetum coccineum
CATTCCTTGTTATATGTAGGCGTCCCATTTGTTTAAATGTGGTAAGGTTTTAGAAACTTTAGTCATTGAAAATAAAACTAAGCATTTGCTGAAGCGATGCGTAGATTTATTTTTGGTGGTTTCGGGTATGCCTAAACGTATTTTATCGCGAAATGTAGCCAATTTACGTAACAAATAAAAATAAAACGAACAAAGACCATAATTATTCTCAAAATAATTATTTAATACGTGATTGATGTAAATGTTTAATTGCTTGATGCCCATTTACATTGAATGATCGTTTTTAACTTGCGCGATTTTACTTAATACATGAAATTAAAAGCAAACGCGTACAACACGTAAAATAAATAGTAGATTTATTGACGTTGTCAATGACTTGAAAACACGGGGTGTTATATTATGGGAGTCATATATGTTTCAGGGAGAGATAAGAATATACATCACACTGAACACGTTTGATCAGGGAGACTGATCAATCAATGTTCAACATGCCTAACTCTGCTTTCAGCCTTGTGAAAGTAGGTTCATCCAGGGGCTTGGTGAATATATCAGCTAGCTGATACTCAGTAAGGATGAAGTGTAATTCTATATCTCCCTTGAGGATATGATCCCTGATGAAATGATACCTTATATCAATATGCTTGGTTCTTAAATAGAGGACTGGATTGTTGGATATAGCAATGGAACTAGTGTGGTCATAAAAGATGGGTACCATCTTGTAATGGATGTCATAGTCACTTAGTTGACTTTTCATCCATAAGATGTTTGCACAACACCCCAGCAGCAGCAACATATTCAACCCCAAATAAGGACATGGCCACTAACTGTTATTTCTTAGCACTCTAACAAACTAATTTTCCACCAAGTATTTGGCAGGCACCTGAGGTAATTTTTCTATCCATGTTGCAACCAACATAGTTTGAGTCTGAGTATCCTTTTAGATCAAAGCCTAAACACTTTGGATACCACATAACAAGGAATGGAGTACCTTTGAAGATTCTTTTTACAGCTGTTAGGTGTGATTCTTTTGGATTGGCCTGATATCTTGCACATAGGCATGTTAAGAATTAAATATCAGGCCTGGTTGCAGTTAAGTACATCACGGACCCAATCATTCCTCTATACAGGGTCTCATTGACTAGTTTACTAGTAAGATCAGGCCTTAGATTGTTTAGAGGAACCATTGGTGTCTTTACTAAGGAACTATCCGAAATTTTATATTTCTTCAGTAAGTTCTTTATGTACTGTTCTAGACAAATGGATATCCCTTTGTCATCCTGCTTGATTTGCAGTCCAAGGAAGTAAGTGAGTTCTCTCATCATACTCATTTCAGATTTCTTTGTCATCGGTTTCTCAAACTGTTTACAAAGTTTATAACTTGTTGAGCCAAATATGATGTCATCCACATACACTTAGACAAGGAGTACTTCTCCTTTGGATCTATAGATAAACAACGTGTTATCTATTCTTTCTTTGACAAACTTATTTTGAATAAGAAAAGTAGATAGAGTTTCATACCATGCCTTTGGTGCTTGTTTCAGTCCATAAAGGGCTTGGTCAAGCTTACAGACATAGTCAAGGAACTCACTACTCTCAAAGCCAGGAGACCGTTTCACATAAACTTCTTCTTTTAGTTTTCCATTCAGGAAGGCACTTTTGACATCCATTTAGAAAACTGTGAAGTTCATGTATGTAGCA
Organism: Tanacetum coccineum; assembly: GCA_026074375.1. NCBI lineage: Eukaryota > Viridiplantae > Streptophyta > Magnoliopsida > Asterales > Asteraceae > Tanacetum > Tanacetum coccineum. The sequence goes on from BQNB010002849.1 coordinate 1,699, forward strand.
AAGGCAAAAAAGATCTTGATGGCTTTCATTCTTGCCATTGGTGCAAAGGTTTCATCATAGTCAATTCCATCTTCCTAACTATAACCTTGTGCAACCAATCTTTCTTTGTTCTTAGTGACAATTCCATGTTCATCCTTCTTGTTCCTGAACACCTATTTGGAGCCTATGGCTGTATTTTCATAAGGAAGTGGAACAAAAGTCCATACTTTGTTTCTATAGAATTGGTTCAGCTCTTCTTGCATTGCATCAACCTAACCTGGATGCTTTAGTGCCTCATAAACCCTTTTGGGTTCTATCTCAGAGAGAAAGTCAGCAAATAGACATTCACTAGCTATAAGGATCTATATGCTTGGCGTCATACTTCTTGTAAGCATGCTTCTCTAGGATCACCAATAATATTCACAAGTTTAATGTGTTGATCTTTTGACCATCTATCCTGAGTAACATGATATGAACTTGTTGATGCTTGATTGGTATTTAAAGACTGAGAGACTTCAGGGGCTAAGGATTCAGTGATGGGTACTAAAATTTCAGTATTGATCACTAAAGTCTCTTTAGTGAGTTAATGATTGATTTGTTCATCTTGAACATTTTGTTTTTGTGTCTCTTTAGTGTTTGATAGGTCAAGAGGACCTTCAATATCCTTAGTTTGAGGGTTGTTTTGCTTATTAGGAACAATCACTTCAGGGACATATTTTTCTTGAGTAAGTTCAGTAAGTAAATGACCATGAGGGATGATGTAGTATGAAATATCATAATTTTTTTTGATATTGTCTAGATGGGTCATTCTCCTAAATGAATTCATCAGGGAGATATCTAGATAAATCATCAATACCTATTTCATTTACTGAGGTATTTGTGAACCTGATGGCTTCAATACTTTCATCAAATGTAACATATTAAGTCTCCTCTATTTGTTATCTTCTTGTGTTAAACACCCTGAAGGCTTTTAGTTAAATGAGTATCCAAGGAAGTACCCATCATTAGCTTTTACATCAAATTTCCCTAGATGATCCTTGTGATTATGAATAAACATAAGACATCCAAATACATGAAAATAACTGATGTATGGTATTCTTTCTTTGAATATCTCATAAGGAGTACTATCATGTCTTTTAACAATGATTGACTTGTTCAGAGTGTAACAGGCTATTCTTACTGCTTTAGTCCATAAGTGCTTAGAGAGTACTGATCCATTCAACATGGTTCTAGCAGCGTCAATGAGAGTTATATTCTTCCTTTCAGCTACACCATTTTGTTCAGGTGTATAAGGAGAAGAGAAGTTCTGAGAGATTCATTTCTCATCACAAAAACTCTCAAGCTTAGTGTTTCTAAACTCAGTCCCATTATCCATTCTGATTTGTTTGACTTTAACATCATTTTGGTTTTCAACCATCTTGACAAAAGACATAATCATTTCAGCTGCCTGGCTCTTCTTTTTAAGAAAATAAACTCATGTGTACCTTGAGTACTCATCAACAATAACTAGGGTGTATTTCTCATGATTGATGGACATTGGACTGACATGTCCAAAGAGATCCATATGAAGAAGATGCAAGCATTTCCTGATTGAGAAGTTTTATTTAGTTTTGAAAGAAGCTCTTTTGTGTTTTCCTTTTTCACAAGTAGAGCATGGTTTATCCTTTGAATAAACAAGTGAAGGAAGACCAAGAACTTTGTTTTGCTTAGCAAGTTTATTAATATTTTTGAAATTTAAGTGTGATAGCCTTTTGTGCCATAGCCAGTTTACACTTTTTGAGGCTTTGGCAACAAAGCAAGCTCCAATTGAAGTCAGTGATGACATGTTAAGGACATATACATCATTTTTTCTTGGGTCTATCAACACAATTTCCTTGTTAGCATTAAAAATTATTCCTTGCTTATCATCAAATTATACAATATATTTAGCATCACAGAGTTGACTGATGCTAGTTAGATTGTATTTAAGACCATTAACAAAGGCTACCTTAGAGAAAATAATACCACCACAGTTTATTGAACCATATCCTTCAGTGATACATGACGAGTTATCACAAAACACTACCTTAGGACCTGGTTGCTCTACATATTTATGCAGATAACTCTTGACACCAGTCATACTCCTTAAGCATCTACTGTCTAGGTACCAAATGGGCTCCCTGATGTGTCTCTGCACAAATAATAAACTTGGTCAGTTTCTCTTGTAAACCTACCTTTTTGTAGGCTTTTTGGCTTTAGTAGCTTGAAGTTTCTCACTCTCTTAAAGTGCTCAAAATCATTGTGGTCAGTGGTTGAGTGCACACTACTACCACAAGAACTACATCTCACTCCAATGGAGGACTCACTAGACTGAGAGGACTCAGCTAGAATTCCACCTTTGATTTGAATGATACGATTATGTTTTGAGGTAAAATGGTCATAACTTCCACATATTTCACACTCAGGGTAATTTCTACAATCATCAGGGCGATGGTCGTTAAAGCCACAGTGAGTGCATGGTAGGTAAGGTTTTGCCTTAGATTTTAGGATCTGTTTAGAATGAGATGCACATTGATAAGGTTGTGTCTTAAAGTTCTGACTACTTCTCAGTGATGCAATATACATGTCATGGTCTGAGGTCCTGTGATCCTCTCTTTTGCATTTCATTCAGTAAAGGATTATATAGCAATCATTAGTTAGATGATTGGTATAGTTGCAAAGCTCACATTTGAGCTTAGGTTTCTAAAAGGGTTTAGGTATACTTGGTTTTGATGAGTCAGGGTTCTTGCCATTTGATTTAGAATCATGACTCTGTTTGGATGAGTTAACTAATTTTGAAGATTCAGGCTGTGAGGACACAATTTTGGGTTCCTGCATTTTTTGAGTGGAGTTAATTCTCTCATCCATTAACATTAGAACCAGCTTTGTTAGCTCATTAAATTTAGACACTTGGTCATTTGCTTTAACTTCAGTTGGAACTGAAGAAGTGACTAGTTCAGGGTTATAAACAGTGACACGTCCTGAAACATTCTTGTTTGAAGATTATTGAGTTTTAGGCTTTTTGTGTTTTATTGTTCCCAAACCAGATCTCTCTTTTGGAGAGTGATCTTGGTAGGTCAAAGTCATTACCTCAGAGCTTGGAGAAGCTCTCTGAAGACTTTTCAATAGAGGTAGAGGAGTTTGAGATTCCGAGCCTGACTCTTTTGAAGACTCAGGGTCAGAGGGTGCCTCAATGAGTTAAAGACACTCATTGACAGCTTCACTTTTAGGGACTAGAATCCTTTAAGTGTTAAAGTTTGGAAGTTTACTGTCAGGGTTGAGTCTCTCAACCCAGTCTTTAGATTTTGGGACCATTTCATGGTCATACTCCAGGGAGGCATGAACAAAAGGGTTGTCTTTAACATCATTTTTGAATGATGAATCAGTGAGCTGTTCACTACCAAGATTTTTCTTCTTTTGGTTTGGTATATGCTCACTGATGCACTAACTAACCTTATTTGAGCTATTTAGCCATTTTTCATTGACCTTTCTTTCTTTTTTCAGTTGATCTTGAAGAGCATGATTTAACTTTGTGAGTTTAGTGTTTTAAATTTAAAAAGTGATAGCCTTAAGCTTTGCTTGTTTTAAGACAAGTAGATCATCTCTACACTTGTTTAATTCAAAAACAATTTTGTTGTATTTAGATAACAAGTTCAATCTCTACTCTTCAACACACTTTAGGTCAATATGGATATATTTAAGATGGTTTTGCCAATCTGAATCCTCATTCATAGAGAGAAGAATATTTACCTTTTTCATGGTGATGTTGATCCATTCACCATTGCGAGCATGATTTTTTCCCACTAAGAGTTCATCATCAACTAGAGCCATTAGTACCTTAACCTGAGTTTCTTCCTCTTCATCTGATACTTCTTTCTCATCCCAATCAAACATTTCAGCAACAAGGCCTTTGTTCTTTAGTTGAAAGGGTTTTAAGGACTGAGAAGTTGGAGGACTAGCCTCAAGGAGTGCTAATTTAGCTTTCAACTTCTTATATTCAGTCTTGTAGTCTTTTTGGACTTTTGGTTCACCCTGACTACTTTGAGCATGTTGGGAGGACTGAATAAGTTTTGAAATGAACTTGGGTTGAAAACCTTTTGACACTGAGGATGAGTAAGATGGTGATTTGTAAGATGGTTCAGACGTTTTAAAAAAGTAATCTCTTGTAAAATGACATTTCTTGCCATATTTGTAGCATTTACTGTCTTGATTTGCTTTTTGACCTGAAAAATTGTTTTTCCTTTTTATATTGTGTTTTGAATTAGCCAACAGGGCCCTTTCATGAAATTCAATATCTAAATCTCTAATGTACTCCTCACTAGTTCTCTCATCAGCCTCATCATCAGAATTTTCTTAAAAATCATGCACAATGTTGTTAGAAAAGAAGGTAGTTGATATGGGAGAGTCTGAGGAAGTAGTAATTACGGCCTTTTTTGTATATGAGTATCTCCTAAGGATAAGGTTGTCTTCATAGAAAAACCTCCATAAATATCGGCAAGGTCAAGGGTCTGAGTATGGTTGGCATTTCTAAGTCTCTGAGATAAGCTAAGCCACTTCTTAGGGAGACTATTTATAAAACCAACATTGATTTCATGCTTAGATAATGTCACACCATCATTGGCAAGCTCATTGAGCAGGGTTTTGTAACGGGTGTAGGTCTGTGAGAGAGTCTCAGAGGATTTTGCTTTGAAAGTTTGATACTGAAGTTTCAGATGATCATGTTTTCCTTGGTATTAGAGGGACCTGTAAAGCTGTGAACCAAGTCAGTCCATGTATCTTTAGGTGTCTCACAGCTAATGACTGACTCTATTATATTATTTGGTAGACATGATATAATGATGCTTTTAAGGCGTTGGTCTTGATTGACCACATTCCTCTCATCTAGGGTCCATTGGGCCTTAGGTTTATCGGCACCTTCAGCCATTTTCGGTTTGAATGGACCATCCTTAATACATTGAATGTGGTAGGGTTCCATTCTCGTTAAATAGCAAAGCATACGCTTTTTTCATTTATTAAATTTTCCAGGCTCTAGACGAGGATCTAAGTTTTAAAAACTTTTGAGCATATTTTTTTAGAAGATTAAAGTTTTATAAACCTTCTGCTCTGATACGACTTGTTATTCCCTTTGAGTTAGTGACCAAAACTATAGTAGTGAAGATAAACTAACTCATGGCTTTAAGTAATGTAAATGAAAAACCATTTTGACAAGATATAAGTATGAATAGTAAAGAACACAAAACTAATTTTCAACGTTTAACTTTTATATTTATTAAGAATTATACTCCAATGTATGCGGAACTACAATGGAGATTGAATGACAATGTGTGTGTGATCTTCTCACTAACAACTTTGCATAAACCTAAAGTGTTATGCAAAGTCAACTATGCTAACCAACTGAGTTTGCTCAGGGACTTAGTAGATATTGGAGGAGTAGGTGTTTGCGAAAGATACAACTTTGAATGCACAAACTTAACCCTACTCCTTTACAAGACGTTTTCTATTTATACTACTTAGGTGGGGTAGCATCCACATGGGTGACAAGAGCGTGTTCCAATGTTGATAGGCTAGTAAATATTGTACAGCTTTGTCTCTATTACAATTCTATTCTAAGTATGAACAACACTCTTTCTAAGGTCAGTGCTGACACTGATCTTGTCTTCATACCCTATTCAGGATAGTTTGACTTCAGGTGGATAAGAGCTTGGACTTATCCATTTCAAACTATCCCGCCTATTCTTCAGTCTCTTGTCTTCAGGGTCTTCTAGTTGTTGGAGATCGTATGCGGCTTAGTGAGTCTATTGCCATAACTCAATGAACCCATCACATTCTTCTTTGGCTCAAGCTTCATTCACTGAGAACCGCCTCACTGAATGCTTGAGTCTTTCTTGCAGACTCAGGCTGAGCATCTTGAAGGCAACTCACTAAGTGATTGTTCACTCAGTGACCTTTGAATGTTAAAGGTTATTAACACTTAGGATATTTTGTATTCAAATCCTAAGTGAAAGATCATTAGTCACTGAATGGGCCTAACAGATGGTGCACTAGTCGTCCTTTGAGATGAGAGGAATAATGAATGAATATTAGGGTTGATCATTCCTTTAAGGAATCCCGATCCAACAAAGGGATTATGTAATGGCACGAGCTTGATATGTAAACGTTTTGATCCTTATGTCATCAACACTGAGATTATATGTCAGCCAACGCACCAGAGTTAGAGTGCCTTTGTTGAGAATTCCTCTTGCTCCATATAAAGAAGACATGTTACCTTCCAATCTAAATAGAAAACAGTCTTTATGCGCCTTAGCTTTGCGATGACTATCAATAAAGCTCAGGGTCAAACAATTCCAAATGTGGATGTCCATTTGGCGGACTCTGTTTTCTTGCATGACAAGCTTTATGTTGCATTATCTAGAGGGATATCACGTAGAACTATAAAGGTATTAGTGAAGCCAGTCCAATAGTTTGGTCAAGAAGGAGTCTACACATCAAATGTTGTGTACCAAGAAGTTTTATGTGACGAATAACGTGCATTGTTAGTTATCTCATAATCGATGTAATGTTTTATTTTCAGTTTCACTAAATGTTATTATATGTTCTTTGATGCATTTTAAGTTTTTTTTCTTTAAGTTGAATTTTCTCATGTTACAACGTTTTGCAATTACATTTTGATTATTTCACGTTTTATGTATAAACGTTACACGATACACTTAACAACAATATCACAATTATAAGTGTTTGCCGCTAGAAAGTTTCGTTGCTATGCACGGGTACTCGCCTAGTATATATTAAATGGACATTAATCCAAGCTGTATTGAACAAAGGCATGAGAAACCCATAGTGGGCCCTAAGGGGTTGTATGGTTTTCGACTTGACTTGGTGAAAAAGTTATCATTATCTTAATTTTTAAGATAAAATTTTTTTCGAATAAATAAAACATTTGTTTACTTATAGGAGAAACATTTCTATTATAGATAAGAATTGATTTAACTAAAATAATAAACCTAACTGTGACTTAGATTTAGTTAGTTGAAACAAACCCTAAAACCTATTCCTTCCTTTTTTTGCAAACACTCTTTAAGTGTTTTGGTTTTCTTGATTTGATCTTTGTAGATTTGTTCCTGACGTGAAGGTGATCTAAGCATAACAACTAATATAGTTAGTGTAGTGTTAGTGTGGACTATCTAGGTTAGATCACACCATTGGCCAGGAGTTTGTTGTGATTATTGCATAATTAACTAAATAACTGGTGTACAAGGGTTCATGGGAAAAAACCTTTTTCGTGTAAACGTAATTTTAAATAAGTATTTGGTTGTCTCTTATTAATCTGATTAATAGCTAGTTTAATGGATAAATAAATTTTAAAATTACTACATATTACACATTGTTTTCCATCAATATATGCGGATGGGAAACAGTGAAGTACATATTACACATTCATACCTTTGGCTTAGTTGGTATACACTTTGGAAAAACTCATGGGCCTGGTAGAGAGATTATGTGGATAAGAGGTTAAGGGGTTCGAGTCTCGGTTCTTGCCTACTCAATTTGGTGCCCCCACTAAAACAGAAGAGTTTTCGGAGTTGTTCCTTGTGGGATGGAAAATGGTTGGTGCCATAAGGCAACCGAAGTCGGTGTTTGTGAATATGATATACATGGGTGAAGGAAAGGCAAGTAAAAGTTAAGAAGATATCAAGTAATAAGTGTAGATAGGTATAAGATAAAGGACTTGTAGAAGCAAAAAGTAAAACTTAAGAGTATGATGATCCATCGTGTTGAAAAACAACAACATATAACAAGAATAATAAAACCCTAATTATTGACAACTGATAGAAACATTTGACGGCGGGATCCAGTATGTTTTCCTCTCATCGTCCTATTTATTATTAAATATGTTGAATTGTTAATAATAGTTAATTTGTACAAGATATGGCAAAGGAAGATGATGATGTTAACAATGGAGGTGAAGGAGGTTCTGTTGAACAACAACAACAAGTGGTGGTTGATAAAGTTGAACATCTTACTTTATTAGCTGATGATGATGATGACGATTCTCCTCATCCTGGTATTATTATATATTTCTTTACACTTTTCGGCTATTCATTTTTGTATCTTATATAACTACTTTGTTATGCCGTAATAAAGCCCACAAATAAGCTTAAACGAAGTGTTTGGATTAGCTTGTAGTAATACAATGATAGAAAAAGGAGCATAATCCTGAGCTAATTTTAAGAGTAACATAAGCTTATTTTTTCCTAAATAAACCTAAACAGCACCCCCTTAGTCAATTCTAATTGATGCAAGTTTTGTGGTTTACTAGATATGTGTATCAATCAACAATTTCACTTTGTTTCGTCAATCAACTTGCCAAACTATGATATGTTGTACTCTCTTATCAAAAACAAAATGAGTGAGTAAGGCTGTTTTGTCATGTATGTTATAATGAAAGCAGCACCAAGATGTCCTTTAGGATATTCTGACTGTCGGTGTCGACCTTGTCCTGGCTAGTTGATAGACATGGCCAACACCACAAGGATATTTTAACTTAAAGGCTCGTAGCATGTCGTCATTAAACTGACAAATATGGGCTGACCCTCACTAAGTGAATACCTTTTTTCTTTTCCCTTTTAACAACTACCGCATGGCCCCTCTGCTAAGGCTTCTAACCTGTTTTTACATTATTGACATTAAAAAAATAAGTTAGAAGAAAATATTGTTTAAAAGAAATGACCAAGTAATAATTGTATATATATTTTATCTGGTAATGTCATGAGCCTGAACTTGCATATCATATAGAAACTGGTGTTCAGGAAGCTGCAAAAAAGAAGAAGAAGAAGAACAAAAGCAAGTAAGTGGTTTTTCTATTGCTTGAAAATTTTGTCATGGATTTTGAGATTCTTAATTATTGTTAATTGTCATATCCCAGGAAGAAAAAAGAACCAAAGGAGCAAACTGACCCACCTAGTATTCCAGTTGCACAGCTTTTTCCCCAAGGAAACTTCCCAGAGGGTGAAATTCAGCAATATAAGGATGAGTAAGTGCCTAAACATTTGTGTATGCTCTCTTTCAATTACATACCCTAAACATCTATAACTCCTCACGTTGTTGCTTACTCAGTAACTTATGGAGGACTACATCTGTGGAGAAAAGAGATTTAGAGCGCTTAGAAAAGCCCATGTATGACTCTGTCCGACAGGCAGCAGAAGTTCATCGTCAGGTTCTTTTTTGCTTCAATGGTTTTTAGCCTAAAAAAATAAAAATAAAATCTTAAGTTCTGTTGGAGGTGGAATTTTGATCCATTTTCTTACCAAGGGTTGATTCTGGTCATCTCTCTTTTGCCTTTAATGGGTCAGGCCTGTAATAATTAGTTTTCTGTTAAACGAAATCGGATCTAAAGGTTTCGAGTGTATTTCTAATGCATAAAACATTTAAGTCAAGTTAGAAGGTTATTTGAATACCATCATTTACTAGACATTGATTAATCATAGAAAAGATTTTAAGTTTTTTGGACAGCAAGTGTTCTGGGTCCACAGAACACAACCCAACCAGTTACTTGTTTCACACGTCAAACAACCTGCTTGACCTGCCGTCCAGCCCATTTTTTCTGAAGGGTTTGGATACTCTTACTGCTCATAAACCTTGGTACTTTGTTGACACCTTTCAGGTACGGAAATATATGAGGAGCATTATAAAACCTGGAATGCTGATGGTTGACCTGTGTGAAACCTTGGAGAATAATGTTCGTAAGTTAATATCAGAGAATGGTTTACAAGCTGGAATTGCATTTCCTACAGGATGCTCATTAAACTGGTAGTTATTGTGCATTTCCTAGAAAAACACATTCTTATCTGTATTTAAAATGGCTCCTTGTTTCTATAGTTCATTCTACTTTCCATGTAAATTGTGGTTGTAAAAATATTTTACGATGCAGGGTGGCAGCCCATTGGACCCCCAACTCTGGAGATAAAACTGTGCTTCAGTATGATGATGTGATGAAATTGGATTTTGGAACTCATATAAATGGTTGCCACACTTAATTTTAGTCATCTTATTTATTTGGTGCAGCTGTTAACTTAGTTTTTTTTTCTTTCTGTTGCAACTCATTTCAGGACACATAGTGGATTGTGCGTTCACAGTTGCATTCAATCCTATGTTTGATCCATTACTCGAGGCTTCTCGTGAAGCCACAAATACTGGTATCAAGGTAAGCTATATGGAGTGAGGAGTTATGGGTGGACTATGTGCATCATGCAAAGCACACATGCTATAAGGGAAAACATTTTTCTTTTAACACAAAAAATGAAGTTTTATGCACCTTCCTTTCCAAATTAACGCGATAGTTTCTTTGTTTTGAGTTTAATGAATTTTTGTGTGTGGGTATTACAATCCGTATCTTCATTGATGCCACTAGTAAGAAAGGTTAAAATAACTCCAAACTAACTGTTGTGCAGAACGTCCGGTGCCAACATGTTATAGGGACAATTTGGTAATTAAGTCTGAAACTTCCCTTCCGTCTTATGTAGGAAGCAGGAATAGATGTACGCCTATGCGATGTAGGTGCTGCAATCCAAGAGGTTATGGAATCGTATGAGGTAGAAATCAACGGGAAGGTCTTTCAAGGTATAAGATCCACTATAGCATAGGTTGTAACCTGAGGCCTTATGATTTCTTTCTTTAATTTCCTTTTTTGTTGCCAACAATACTTCAGGCATTTTATTTACACCTTAAGGAACACACCTAATGCCAAGTAGTTGCATGAACATTTTTACAAGGATTAATTGTGTGAACTTGGTTAAATTGTTAGTGGTCAAGTTTGACATGAGGGTAACACTGATAACTGCACAATATGCTAAAGTACTGTTGGACCAGTAGAGTACGTTTGGGTTTAACTTGCTTGCTACAACATTTGCAGTGAAAAGTATCCGGAACTTGAATGGACACAGCATTGGACCTTACCAAATTCATGCCGGTAAGTCGGTTCCAATTGTGAAAGGAGGAGAACAGACTAAGATGGAAGAGGGAGAATTCTATGCAATTGAAACTTTTGGATCTACCGGTAACGACTTGTATACCTTTATCTTTTGTATGTGAAAGAAAGAGTAATAGCTGGCATACAAATACATTTATTGTCTTTGGTGTGCTCAGGTAAGGGTTTTGTTAGAGAAGATCTCGAATGCAGCCATTACATGAAAAACTTTGATATTGGGCATGTGCCATTGCGGTTGCCAAGAGCTAAACAGCTTCTCGCCACAATCGATAAGAATTTCTCTACACTAGCGTTCTGCAGACGTTATCTAGATCGAATAGGGGAGTCCAAATACCTAATGGCTCTAAAGAATTTGTGTGATGCTGGTGTTATTCAGGTGTGTCCAGTCACTTTTTTTTTTATCTAGACTGATTACTTTTCAATGACTTAACCAGTGAATATTAGATATCGTGCTCATAGATATTGCAATAGACTGTAAAATTAATATAGTTATTTTTATTCATTAAACGAGAAAAAGATGTGTCGATACACTTTAAATATTTTCATAAAAGAAGGAAAAAAGGATGACTTTGTGATAACATTGGTTCTTACTGGAGACTTACTGTTATTACGCTCTATAGAGAGTTGCTAAGTTGGTAAGCTATAGGGTAAAGTGGTAGTTACTGGTTTACTGTATATATATTTTGAATACCAACGTATAATTTATAAACAATTATAACTGGATCTTCCATTTGTGGGTATTGCAAAAGGCTTGCAATATAACCTATGATAATTTCACACGTGTAAAAAAGGTCAAAAGAAAAGTCAGAAAACCGCTATGCCATTAGCTGACCATTTTTAGGTAAAATGTTACTTAAGTTGCACAAAACTGAAAGTTCATTACTGTTTGACAATTTTGATAGTGTTAGAATCAGTCCATTAGGAATTAGCTTGTAGCACTATTATATGCAAAATGAAAAGCTGTTCTTTGTGACCTGTTGAAAAGAAACACAACGCGATTTTTATCGTTTTTGACTAGTTTACACAGATTGAATTTCATGTGGATGATACGTGACCATTACACGATCCACCGCACAATTATAGTAGTGGCAGTGGCAGTTCCAACACATTTACTTAGGAATGGGTTGCCAAAAGTCACCTTAAGTGCATTTTAATGCAACTTGACCAAATTAACCTGGTACATATTAAGTCTATTCTTAAGGCAGGAAACTGGAATCTCGAACTGTAATCGTGGATAATACATTGGAATTCAGTATCCCCACAATCAGAGGGGTAGAGGGTGAGTAGGCTTTTGGTCATTGCGGCTATGGACAGGAGAGAACGAGAGAGCACTACTTACTGGACTGGAATTGGGAGTTTTGAGTCTATATTAACCAGACTGATGGCGGACAAGTAAATCAAATGATTGCTGCAAGTGTCTCGTCCTTCAGAATCAGTGAGCAGGGTTAAGGGGCTGTTTTCATGGTGGCTGCACCCATATACTAAGCTATAAAATAACCATAGAAATCACAAAAGGTAGAAATGGTTTTTTGTAAGGAAGTCTATGTTGCAAGAATTAATCATCATCACTTGTCTTTAATATTTATAACCATTAGTACAGGTAAGGTCTAGGTATATCTTAATGAGTTAACTGAAATAAGGTGCTCCTAGTCTGACACTTCAGGGGATATGGAGATTTGTCTGGTAGTAGCGCGTCGTGGCTACCTGTATTTTGCAATTAGGTGCCACTATCTAGGAGAACAGTATCTCAACTATAGTTCGGCCTTAGTCGTGCTCCTGATTCTCGATTCCGGTTCCCTGTTATTGATTCGAATTCCAACTTGATTTTGAGTTATCGAGTCAGGATTCTTAGTGCAAGTGTCATGTTTTCGTTTCTGCTCTTGTGGATAGACATTGCGTAATAAGTTGGAGTGATTAAAATATTTGTTCTTACCTGCAGGTGGGTGTTAGATATGTCAATAAGATAGAATAGGTTGATTTTAGTTTGCTTTAGTTTCTAGCTTATATGTAATTGTTTATTTAGTTTTCTTATTTCGGCCTTGTATTAAATAAAGCTGATTACCTCGCAATAAATACACACATTAATATGAATCTTCATATCTGATCGCGTTTCAAAACCAACAACATTAAATCACACAGGGGGGCATTGTAGTTTGATTTTTACTCTACCGCAACATTTTATCAATGCGTAAATAATGTAATCACTGATGTAAAATTGTTGTTCTATTGAATCTCTTCCATTCGCTTGTGTCGAACTTGCTTCGAATCTTTTTTTTTTTCCGAGTACATACACAACTTGAATTAACCGGTATTTTTACAAATTGGTTGAAATTGGTACCTCTAGTTGATAGTGTAGGTTTAGACTTTTTTACTTGTGTGGACCTCATATTTTAAGACACTAACAAGTTATCATTTTGCAGCCTTATCCACCATTGTGTGACAACAAAGGAAGCTACGTATCTCAATTCGAACACACCATCTTACTACGTCCGACATGTAAAGAGGTTGTGTCAAGAGGCGATGATTATTAGTCGTAATGGCATTTTGCACCACATATCGCAATATCTAATAAATCAGTTTTCGCACAGCATCTCAATTTGAATCTGATCTTCAAATCTGAATCGCGTTCTCATATTTTCAAAAACGCAAACAAATTAAAATCATTCCGTTTCACATCACACAGTACGCAGGACGCCAGCCAAAGCAAATTGCTTCAGATGATGTTGACGCAATCTTGCCTAGAGAGTTTTACGGAAACGTTAGGCGTGCTTCTATAGAAAGATGTTGAACATCTTTTACTAGCCTCCTAGATGGATGGTCGCCTCTTTTTATGTGTCCGCAACTGCGAATGAGTAATTGATGACTTTATTTCACATAGTGAACATCTTGTCGTTTGTTTACTTCCAAGCTTAATATTTCTCCGATAAAGAAATCTATCTTTTATAATCAAATCCAGAGGATTTCCATATCAATTTACATTAAAAAAAGTCAAACCTGTTCCAACAAGTTTTAATTCACAACTCTAAATTGATAAAGATTGCGTCTACTAAAACAGCCACTTTTGGAGTCTCACTGCCAACTCTAATCGTGTCCCCTCAAACAATTAGGTGACGCTAGAGCTCGCATGAGTCTCCACAATACTTTATCACAACCCATTTTTGAGATTCAACTTTACTCAGTTTCACCTTTTACCTCTATTTTTTTATTTTTTTTTTTTTACTACTACTCTGGGGACGATGATTTGTGTTAGGTGTTACTGGGGGTACAAAAAATAAATACTTATTTTTTTTTTTTACTCATAATTTTACTCCTAAAAATTATTTTTTTTTTTTTTTGATATATTTATATTTACTTTCTACCGGCTAGCGAGTATGTGTAGTTTGTTATGGTTGGGTTGTTTTGTACATGTTTACGGGCTTATTTAGTGGGGTAGCGTGTCGGGTTGATGTTTTACCTCTATATAGATGGGTTTGTATTTGGATGATTTGTTTGTTTTTTATTTGGGTGAGCGGCTTACTAACCTAGGTGGGGGTGTGGGGTTTGTGGGTGGGGGGGGGGGGGGGGGGGGGGGGGGGGGTTGTTTGGGGTGGGGGGGATGGGGTGTGTTTTTGGAGGGGTTGGTTTGTATTGTGGGGGGGTTGTGGGGTTGGGGGGGGGGTTTAGTGGGGGGGGGGGGGGTGGGGTTGGTATTTGTTGGGTTGGGGGGTTGTGAGTGTTGTTGTTGGGTTTTGTGTTGTGGTAGTTGTGTGGGGTGTTAAAGGTTGTTGTAACCTCTAAAGAGTAGTGGAGAGGTGGTACCCGTGGATTTTGTTGTGTTTGAACTCTATCTTACCGCAACATTTTATCAAGCGTAAATAATGTAATCACTAGATTAAAATTGTGGTTCTAATTGATCTATAGATGACCATTTCGGCTGTTGTGTAGAGGCGAGTCAACTTGCTCGAGATGAGCACATCATTTTTTTTTTTAGCACGTGATAAGGGGCGCGAGGTCTTCACAACTCTATAATATATGAATAACCGGTAATTTCTAACAAAATGGGGTTGGAATTAGTACCCGAAAATGCTATATATGAGGATAAGAGGAGCGTTGTGCTCTATAAGGAAGTAACACTTTTTAACTAATGTTAAGTCATAGATAGGATAAGAAAATGAGAAAAGGGGTGATTCCCGGGTCCTCCATTGTCTCAAGATAAGATAGACAAGATAAGAAAATCAGAAAAAGGGTGATTCCCGGGTCCTCAATTGTCCTCACAAAATCGGTTCGGGTCCAAACCGGTTTTTGAAACCGGTTCGAAAAACCGGTGGTCAAACCGGGTTTTTCGGTGGAAAGCCAAACCGGTTCCAAACCGCCGGTTTGGCCAAAAACCGGAACCGGTTTGGTCAAAACCGGGGTTGACCGGTTCGGTTTTCAATTTCGACCCGGAACCCGGTTTGGGAACCGGTTTTTTTGCCCATCTCTAATATTTGGTGGCTATTTTTCTAAATAATGCTAAAGGTACTTGCATTCTACCGGCTGATACTTGAAGCATCACACTTGGTTCAAATGCAAGTAAAAGCAGATCAACCAATTCCTTTCTGTCATGCCTTATCATTAGGGATGGCAACGGGCGAGAAAAAAACTCATAACCCATGGGTACCCGCACGTAAATGGGCGGGTAATCTTGTTATTTTTCACCCGCGGGCGGGTTGCGGGTGAAAATTTATACCTATCGGTAGGTGGCGGATGGGTGACGGGTAATGCATGCCTATCATGGGTATACCCATTTAAGAAACCCCACCCGCCTAAATACCCACGGGTTTACCCCTAAACCCATTTGTGTTAAAATAAAATTTATTATACTACTTAAATATATGTGAGGTTGTTGGTATATATTTAAAACTAGAGGTGATAATTTTAGACCCATGGGTCTAGATGGGTCTAGTTGGTTAAATATTTTTAAGAGATGAGGGTCTAGATGGGTCTCTCTTAAATTTATAAATGAGTCTAGATGGGTCTAGCATTTTTCTCTTAATATTATAGATGGGGTCTAGTTGGGTAAATATTTGTAAGGGATTGGTCTAGTTGAGTCTCTCTTAATATTTATAGATGGGTCTTGTTAGGTATTTTTCATCCGTTTTTAACGTTTTCGACCGATTTCGACCGATTTCCACTGATTTCGACATTTTTCGACCGATTTTGACCGATTTCAATGGTTTTCGACTGTTTTCGTACGTCTTCGACCGATTTTTACCGTTTTCGGCAGATTTCGACCGTTTTCGTACGTCTTCGATCGATTTTTACCCTTTTTGACAGTTTTCGACCGATTTCGACCGATTTTAGTGTAGCCTACACTAAAATGCTAATTCTAGGCATAAAACCTCAATTATGATGTAATCTTAGCATCCTAAACTTGTTAACCTTCTTAATCCATCACCTCCAACATCTATTATTTGATATTGTTGCAAATTTTTATGTGTGTGTTCTTGAATCTAGTTCTAGTTACGAAATAGCCTACTAACATCTTACATTTGAAACAATAACTTAGTGTAGATGTTAATGATAAATGTTATGTATGAAATACTATGGAGTGAAAATGATTTATGATGTTAATCGAGCATAAAATCGGATGTTTTATACCTCAAATTAGCGTATTGGTGTAGCTAAGTTGACTACATCTTGGTGTAGCTAAGCTATATATATATATATATATATGATCAAATAAGAAGTTTTCTTAAAATAAGAAGGATAAGAAGTAACTATAACCGCATATCCGAGATGCACCGACTTAAATTAGATGCATCGACTATACCTTTAAAATGGGCATCTAATAACATCATCAAATGTGTTTTCTAAGCTTTTAATTAGGGATGCCATTAACGTTAATATATTAGATGCATTTCATTTTTTCTCTTGTTTTTTGTTCCTCTGCACGTGCCGAAATCATGAAAATCAATTTGCATCATCTACACATCAAATTAACATTCGAAACTCAAAATGGTGCACCTAAATGAATAGAAATGCATCTAATGCAAGTCGTTGCGTCTCAAATGTGTGGTTTTAGTCACTTCTCACCACTTCTTATTTTAATTTACTTCTCACTGGATCTCTAATATATATATATATAATATATAAATATATATATATATTATATAATAATATAAGGATATATATATATATATATATATAACAACACAAGACACACACACACACACACAACACACATATATATATAAATATATATATATCAAATATACTATATATAGTGTGTGTGTGTGTTTGTGTGTGTTGTGTGTGTGTGTGTGTGGTATATATATATATTATGTGCAAACCTGTAGCAAGAATTATATCCCCAAGAACAAACAACCTACGCACGTCCCAGCGACAGAAACCTTATAGAAAAGCAAATTAATGGTTTGGTTATCAGAACATTTGAGTCTATCAGTAGATATAGATCTATTTCTAAATAGCTCAAAAGATTTGAAAACCCCTAAGTATCCAAAAAGTTCACAACATTATCAGCAACATAAAAGATATAGTTTTCTACTTGATTGAATTCCAGCGAAAACATGATGTCCAAAGGGACTACATGGAAAATATAACTCTGAACATACATATATTATTAGTGAGGATAAGATTCAGTTCGTACCATCAATAGTGTCCTTCTACCGAAAACATCCATCAAAAGGACACCTAACATGATAAACAGAATCTGCAGGTTACAATCACACAATTATGATATTTTATTATGCTAAAGTTAAAGACACACCTATGTGGGAGCATATATAACCTGAACAATAACCAATGCTATTGATCCAATGCTACTTGAAAACCCTGAAAAAAATAGATCAGTTTCATTATCACTTTTGATAACCACCTGTCCACATATCATGTATTCTCGCATATCTAAAAAGATACTGAAGGCTAAATCATATATAACTATGATCCGCAAAGGCTTAAGGTATCCTTCTTTATAACTATATCCTTGATCCTCCAATTTGTGGCACATATTCTATACAACTATATCAATGTATTATGTATGAAAAAGATTATAAAAACCCGATACACGGGTGGGTCATTATCTATTACTATATACATGACACTCACAAAATCAAAATATTGAGCTAGTTCCACCAAAGACTAAATCGAATATTAGGATCCTTACCAGCAAAAATAAAGATAGAATTCGCGTAAAATGTGTTGGGATTTATAAATCTAGCTAACCAATTTAGCCACGAGTGTGCAGCGGAATGGATCTAGTTATGGCAAGTAGGTTAACACATATTAATTAAGGAAAGCGTACCTTTTAGCGATTATTCTTGAATACTAAAGCGTCTAAAATAAACGCCTCTACGGTTGCTCACACAAATACGTCAACCGAGTACGAGTTGATTGCTAGTCTACCTTCACGAACCAAACACCACGTGTCTTGAATCAATAGTCAAACGCATCCAAGTGAGCTTGTACCGAAAACCAAGTAAAACCCTAACTAGGTTTTAACCGAAAACCGAATAACCGAATAACCAAATTCGGTTCTAACCGAATATCAAAGAAACTGAAAACCCTTGATTGGGTTTTGTGATTGTCGAGCAAGGAAAACCACCAATCGGACTCCTACGTGTGATCTTGTGTTGCCAATCAAAGAGGACAAGAAAACCAAAAACCCTTGGAGGGGTTTTGTTGAATTCGGTTGAGGGAAACAAAGAACCGAAAATCCTTTAAAGGGTATTTAGGGTTCGGTTGGGGTTTTTGGGAGAAGGGAGAGCACCGAAACAATTTAGGGTTTAGGGATTTGATTTGTGAATCAATGATTGAATAATGAGGTGAGGGGTATGTGTTTATATAGGCACATAACCCTAACACAATTATTATAGAATAAGAAAACTAAGTTTTCTTTCCCCCCCCCCTTTCTCCAAAACCGAACAAACACCCCTTCCTGGAACCTTATGGGATTCGGCCAATAAAGGCATCCCTCGGGTTTGGGTTTTGTTCGTTTTAGTCCCTCGGTTTATTATTTTAAATATTCATTATACTTAGTTAAACAATTAACGGTAAATAACGACTATTTAAATATTATCGTAAAGTAAAACATACTCTATGTGTTTAACGTGTGTGCCCCAATAGGCTCACGTATTTCTAACGTATAACATGAGAAATCGACAACCAAATTCCAACAGCTCCCACTTGGAAGACGGAGTAGCAGGCTTGCAAATATACTGATAATTGGCGACTTCTAGCAAACACACACAATTACCTTTAGATTAGAAATACTTGAGATAATAGTTTCAAGAATAATCTCAGCTTATTAATGGTTATATATTACTTGTAATTATCATCCATTTGTTACAGATACCGTTAAACCATGTATATGGATCCTAACTCATTCCATATAGTTTAACCATTTAGATTCTCATTATAGAAGTTAATTCAGATATACCAAATGTAATTAAGAATCATCTTAAAATTACCCTTTGGGTGCGGCCACACAATTATCTGATTAATTCTGGAGAGGGCCCAATGGTATATTTCTGCACATATAATGTGGAGGAACAAATCCTTTGTTGACTACAAGTGTTGTGGATGTTGCTTCACATTCACTCTGAAAAATAGCTTTTATAACTACCATATTACAGGACAGCGTTTGGCTATAATCACAAAGTGATATCCACACATACAGAACTTGTTTGTATCTCAAGTCTAAGGATGACTTATTAAACCATTTTCGACATTTTACTCATGACAAGGATCCAAAAGTAAATGTTCAAAAGTTGGGGTATCCAATATGCAACCCTTGTGAATACATATGAGTTTGGCGGGAACAATCCGTATATTCAAAGAATATAACCAACACTCACATTTGCCTTACATAACAATATTCCCATATTGTTAACCGACAATGGACATATTTAGAATGATAAAATCATTCAAGGATTAAACATGCAAATATAAGATAACAATTATTATATGAATGAATAACAAATACCAAGTAATTTTATTCATCAGAAAATAAAAATTGTTTTACAATCCTAATTATCCAAATACTAAAACAGATATGCACAAAACTAATTAGCAAGTTGAAATCTGTATACTAATCTAATAACATACTAGATGAGAGGGAAAGAGAGGCGATTCTAGAGAGAGTGGGTTGGATGAACACTTAGAGAGAGAAAGTAAACATATAAGAGAACTTGTATTAATGTGTGAAAAATGAACAACCAACCACCTCTCCAAGGCATGGAGAGGTGTATAAATACTAACCTTGGCCGGCTATGGATGGGCCTTCATGGGCTTTCCATGGGCTTTTCCTTATCTTTGGCCTGGTTAGCTTACTAAACAATACATTGTGGACTACGAGCTAGAAACGTAAAATACGTGGAGTGACCGATCCTTTTTTGGATTCCTAACACGTACTCTGGTTGAGGCTGCTCGAACGATGCTTTCAGCTTCTAAACTTCTTTTGTTCTTTTGGGCTGAAGCAATTGCAACCGCATGCTATACTCACAATAGATCCATCATAATCTCATCACAAGAAAAGACTGCATACCACGTCATCAATGACAGGAAACCATCAATTAGAAACCTTCACATCTTTGGTTGCACCTGTTACTTAACCAAAGATGGTGCAAATCTTGACAAGATGAAAGAAAAAGGGGATCCGTGCATTTTGGTGGGATACTCCACTCAGTCTAAAGGATATCATGTTTACAACAAGAGAACCCGATTGATAGTTGAATCCATACATATTAAGTTTGATGAAATCAAAGAGATGACAGAGACGTCTGTTGATAATAACACTTCAGGCCTCGTTCCCTAATGACAAAAGGCATCAGATTATGACAACTGTGGCCCCGCACCACAACTACAAAATGTTTCTCCTTCAGCAGATACAATAGCTCCGTCACAACAAGAGTTGGATCTTCTATTTGGTCCGTTATACGATGAATTTTTCACTGCAGGTAATTCAAGTGTCACCAAGTCTTCTTCTCCCACCGACAATTCTAAACAACAAGACATACCACCTACAACGAATAATCAATCTTCAAAAGAACCAAC